>QFDD01121263.1:0-44997 GCA_006871305.1 Vachellia collinsii
TGGTTTGTGGTGGTGGTTTGGTTATGTTTATTTAATCTGTATCAACAACTTGCGGTCTGGAGTGCTTCAGCAAGGGCGTTTGTTTTGCCAAATAGAGAAGGAAGCCTGGGAAGATCAAGAACTGTTTTTTGTTATGGGATTACAAAAGCAAGCTAGGCTTCAAGAAGAGGGGGAAAACACTAGTTCAAATGGGAGGTTATGCCCCTCGTACGATTAATTAAGTAGGAGCTGATCCCTACAACTTGATGGAGTATGCGAAAGAAAACATATCTAAGAGCTCCCATAAAGAAGGTGACGAGTGATTTCAATTTCGTAATATTATTGATAAGAAGGTCATTGGTCCTTGGAAAAGATGTTGACTGCTTCTAAAGAATCAGATAAAACTTGGATGTCCTTAAACTGCAAAGAGCGACATATTTTCAACCCTGTCTGAATTGCCAAAATCTTAGCTACTATGATTGTAACGTGTCCAAATGCCTTCTAGAAATCTATTATCCAAAGAACAAAACACTGAATAGGATTGGCCGATCCGACCGGCGAACTGATCCATGGTCCGGTCCATTATTAGACCGGGGACCGGGTTGATTGGGTTATATATTTTTTTTAAAAAAAAAATTTATAGGCTTTTTTGTACTTTTTTTTTAAAAAAAATTATATGCTTCCTTTGCTTTTTTTTTTTAAAAAAAATTACGTCAAGGTTCCACGCAAAAAAATTATTATTATAAAAGTTTCGAAAGGTTTTTAATAACAAGTAAAAGAGTAACATTGATAAGTGAATAAGTTATCAGTAGCAACCTTTGAAACCTTTCTTATATTAATTTTCTTGTATAGGACCTTAATGCAATTTCTCTCTTTTTTTGTTTACTGTTTTTATTAATATTTAGTAACAAAGGGAAGAATTAGATAGTGTTTTTTCATTTCCTTTTTTTTTTACTATAAATATGGTTTTTTTATGATTGATTATTAGCATTTTATGATTGATGAATTAATTTTAATGATGTTTTTTATTATGAATGATTATTAATTACAGTAACTAAAAGATTTTAACTGATAAAGATAAATATTTTGAAATTAAACATTATTAAAAGTATTATATTTTAATATTGTCAATTAAATGCCATTATTTTAATATGGCCGGTCTAACCCTGATTTGACCCATTAACCCTTGACCCACTGCTTCGAGCGGTTCAATGTCTGGTCTGATTTTTTGAACTTTGCTATTATCCAACGACCTTGATCATCCCTAATGAACTTGGCACACGCAGCCTGGTTAGGTGCCCGAACTAATGCATCGACATCCAACCTTACTGCTCCACTGGGTGGCGGTGTTCAATGTGTGTCCTTAATAGAGCTTCCCTGAAAAATCTTGTGGATAAATCTTCCCTCATTTACATCTTCTATGAGATGGAACATGCATTGATGGAAAATTTCCTCTGTGAATGCTCCAGTAGATTCAAACACCTATGTCCATCTGGGCTTCCATAATATCCAACATATATGCGTGAATATCTTCGACCATGGCCATAGCCCAAATCTCGCCTTACCAAGTTGGTGTGTTGCATTCAATGAAAGCCAATCCTATATATCACAAGAAAAGAAAATAGTATATATGTTGGTTAAGAAACTCTTTCCAAACATCTCTCACTCTCTCAATCCCGAAGAGCATGGATGAAAAAACTCTCCTCACAATGACATCCAAAAGGACAACTACCTATCATTGCCATCTCTCTCCTGGCTCAAATTGAGTTGGTAACGAGTCTCTCATAAGTTACTTGTTATATGAAAAAAATTTGTTTTCTCAAGAACCTACCAACGCCAAATCTTATGCCAAAACAAATTAACTACCTTATCATTAGGTTTTGAAAGGAACGCTTAACCAGATTTGATGAAGAAAGTGCTATTAGGAAAGCCTCTCCAAAAGAACTCATCATCCCTTTCACTTGCAGAAGGGTTGGACCAAAGGACAAGGCTAAGAATATGAGGGGGGAGGAAGGCAACCCACTTCTCAACATTCCATATACCCTTAGATAGGATGAAGTCCACAGCCCTATTCTTTGAGTGAATATGCTCCACATTATAAGTGGTAAACTTGATGAATCGCTTATCCACAGTTGTCTATAAGTCTCACCAGGCTTTAGTGGAGAGTCTATTATTCACCCTCCTCCTAACCCCTGAAAGGAAAAGGTCCCAAACTTCAGTATCAGCCTTCTAAGTGAGAGAATTAACCTTTTTCCTGACAACCATAGGCATTAGTTGCATCCCACAATCATACTTGAATCTAAGGTATTTGACCCAAAAAGTATCCGGTTTGGTGATTAGGCCCCAACAAAGTTTCATGATGAAGGCTTTGTTATGTAATTCAAAATTTTTTATACCAAGACCTCCACACTTTTTGTGTTTCATAATTTGGCTCTAAACAATATGATGTATTTTTCTTTTATTTTCATCCTAAGACCAGAAGAAGTTGGAAGATCAAGAACTTTGCCAAATGCCAATCCCTCTTCCAAGGCATCTTTGGGGTGTTAATTCTCTCACTTTTCCTCACCATGCCGTGCACTTGACGTCTTGACCTTCTTTGGACCCCTATCCCGACCCAATTGCCTCGTGACCGTTACATTTCTTGCCATCTGTGACCGTTATTTATATTTGATAATAAGGGCTTCATCAGAAGTATAATGGTCATGAAAGCAAGGGCGGAAGCACGGAAGAGGATACCCTCAGAAGCCAACATTCTCAGCGTTGCTCATCATGCCGTTAAAATTAAAAATAAATCCGAATAATTTCCAAAAAAAAAAAAAACTTTTTTCAATTCTTAAGTGAAAGATCCAATTTTTGAGATCTACCTCACTTGCTGAAAAATCTATTAGGATTACAGACGAATTCAATGACCACAAACAGCAGTAAAATTTTACCACCAAGTATTTATAGTTTTCTCAGCTTCACTTAAATTAGGATAAATCTTAAATTAGAAGACTTATTCGGGTCCAGACTAAAGTGACTTATGTAGAAATGACGGATTTATTTGGGTCCATCCCTCTCGTAAATCTTCCAGTTGACGAGGTAGGTCCATAAAACTTTATACTGACACAGAGAAAAAAAAATTAAGAATTGTTTGAAATTACTCAGATATTTTTTAAAGTTATAAATAGGATGATCAGGTGGCACAATGTGAGCTTTTGGATTCATCACATGCACAAGATGCAAGGACGTGAGGGACACTGCTGAGAGGATCCAGACCCGCGGAAGCACGTGTAATGTCTAGTCAGGGAAGCAGCTGCCTAAATATTATTTACGATAATAATAAAATGAAAACAGAAACACAAAGGCAGGCAGAGCCACCCATCAATTAAGTTTGATGAAATTGATAAGGCGAGCCTTGTCCAGAAAATAAACTTCAAGAGCACGCCCTGCTCGAATCTACCTGAATATACCAATATATAGTTGGTAACGTTTAAACTGTAGGGGTCGAAGGGAAGTACACAGCAGGACCATTCATTGCTTAAGACACTTAAGCAATCACTTCTATTATTTAGGTCTTGTTTGTCAAATTGAAAGAATCATTCCTAGAATCATTTTCATACAAGTCGAGACAAAACTCTTCTCATATATTTATCTCGGATGGCATACAATCACTTTTTAAAATCTAATCCAAACAATCTATTAATCTCAGCAACAAGCTCATGGCTTCCTCAGTCCGCTCAAGAATATCAAAAGCCATTGAAGGCACGTGAGCAAGCTCATGTTTCCAAATTACAAGAAAAGGGCATTACACACGCCTTAACGTCTGAGTACTGTTTTTGTAATAATTTTGTTAATGAAAAGCTGACATAATATGGACAATCACATGTCACTATTGTCCCCTCAGCCTTTTTAGGACGACAAAGGAGAATGTATGAGAAGGGCGAAATTCTAAGTTGTATCATGGCTCGGGCTCCATTTTCTCACATTCTTCTCGAATTGTCTGGAAAAGAACAGAAGACAAATATCTTTCTCCAAAGCTTGGGAATACAACCTGCATATAATTAGAAATTAATAGTTTGAATTCTTTGAAATACAAATAAAAAATAAGTCAGAACTTAAGGTTCATTTGCTTACGTCCATTGCAATCATATCTTAACACTTGGGATTTATTATTAAAAAAATAACCCATCAAATTTATGTAAATGATGAAGTTCTGCCAAAAAGAAAAAGAAATGATGAAGTGAGAAAAAAAAAAAAAAGACAAGTGTTGAGATTTGATTGAAGAATTCGTTGTAATAGACATAGGTTTGAATATTTGATTATATATGGAAATTCAATTCACAGAGAAAAATGACCAGCAGAAAGAAAGAGAATAGTGTGAGTAACAAAGTTAGGAATGCAAAAAGAAAGAAGGAAGGTGGACAAAACCAAAAAAAAAAAAACGAAATAGATGGAGTCCGCCGCAAATGTTGACGAAAAATGATTCAATTCCCAATGCAATATATCGACAATCAATTCGTAGAATGTCAAAAAAATCCTACAATTTTTCAACTTCTCATTCATTCTTTTAATCGTGGCTCGTTATCACTAGAGTTGCAGACACGAAGTTACCTGGACCCAACCTTCCATCCTCCTTCAACCAACAACGCACCTCCCAATTAACCAAGCGGTCTTCACTCTCACCACCCCAAAATCACAAGTACCGCACAATCTTCTCATGACCTTCCTAAAATCTGAACGCCTCTTAATCTTTCTTTTTTCCAAAATCTAAGTCTTTAACATACATAATCTATAATGTTGGAACTTGATAGAGCATTAGACGCAAGTGCATAGGTAAATAACATCATACACCTACAGAGCAGAAATATAGGTGTACCTAGACTTTGCACACAAGGCCAGATTGTTAAGCAAGAACTACGAAAAATAAAGTTGTATCATCTCAAATTTATATGGAAAGAAGAAATTTAGAATGAGCCATGGTGACTAAATTAGTCCATCTGATATTCAAGTTGGCTTAAGCAATCAAACTGCTTTTGCAAATGAGGCAAAGACATCCTGCTGCAGGTGGATTAAATTCCTTGGATCAGAAATAAAAAATTAGAAGTTTTTGAAGGAAGAATAGGGCATACCGCAATAAGCTTTCCAGCATTTTCAGGCCTCTTTCCAACCTTCAATGCTGCTGCGGCAGCAGCTCCAGAAGAAATTCCTACCTGATATAATTAAGGTGTATATATGATATAAGAGCCTAAGCATACAGTAAATACATATAAACTCTAAATTTGGACCAGATATTGCTATGAGATAAGATTCAAAGAGAAAGTTATACAAGCTAAGAGTACAAAAATTTATTGTTTCCTTTCTAATTCGGAATGAATGGATCACTTGATTTGGTGCCATGGCTAAAAATTGATGCAAGGAGAGTGCCAAAGGCCACTATCTTGTGGAATTTGGCAGCTTGACCATACTTTTGAAAAAATACCAGAAGAAAAATGGTGACGAGAAAGCCACTAAGTCACTAACTTATTGCAACTAGTATTTAATTCCTAGGTCCTTCTTATTAGACGTAGTTTTTTCTTTTATAAAACCAGTCACCATTTTAAGCACCTGTAGCTGTCTCATAACGGACTGAATTCAAAGAAGAATTTATAGAAACTCAATTATACAAAATTACAACCACTTGAAAAGGTAGACACAAGAACCAACCAACAAGCCTTCATGGAGAGCTAGTTGCTTTGCAGTTTCAACAGCTTCGTCACTCGATATCTGTCAAGTTCATAAGACTGGACAGTTAATTATGGAGTATAGACCAAGAAAATATCGGCGTGCAGTATTTGTCCTGCTGGTTCTAATACTAGATTTTATAAATTTGGCCCAAAAAAGGCAGCTTTAGATGCGGCATAGCAGTTGAGAACTGGGGTTTAAAATAAAACATACTCCCTCCGTTCCTCTATGTAAGAGAATTTTTTTTAAGGATGGCAGGTTCCTGTTTATAAAAGACACTAATAACACGTCTGAATTTTTAGTATCATTTTCCACCCTCCCCTCCCCCCCCCCCCCCAACCAGTTAACTTGTTGGTTAGTCTCACTAAATTAATTATCCACTCACGCTCTCCATAAGTAGAGATGTTTTTGAAAAATAAGCTACATTTTTTACATATTTATTTCCTTAAACGAATTTTAGCCAGCTTTTTTATCCATGTAATTTGGTTATTTGTATCTTATAGAAAGGACCATAGGGAGTATTAATTTAAATCTTCCCTTCCGGTAATCACTGATAACACAAAAAACAAAGTGGCAAAGTATGAAAAAGGCTATAGGACAATAAACTGTAACTATGCTTTAGACATAGGACATGCGTATTTTTGCAGATCAGCTGCATGTTTCTCCATGGACTCTATTGCTTTAATTTTTATTCTTTTTTTATGTGCTGCAAGCTTATTTAAATTTGAATGATTCTGTTATCTTAATTTAGATTTCGATTTAGATTTGATAGGATTTAGTCCTTGCCCTCCCTGGTTCATTGGGATTAGGATGCCTCATAAGGCTTTGTGATCACAAGCCAACATACAGCTGTGACCTACGGGACCTCTCAATAATACATAGCTAGTGGAGGCTTGGCAGCATACTCACTGGTTTTTCCAAAATAAAGGTCGATATATCAGACTAATCAAAACCAAGAATAAATTTTCATTAATGCGTGTCAAGAGTAGGAATAATTCAAAAAATCTGAACTCAACAGAAGCAACAGGAACGGCTGAAGCTAATACATAATCAAAAGCAATCATGGAAGATGCTTGAAAACATCAGTACATAAAACTGCTATTTTTGCACTGTTGCGGTTTTGTATTTGGATAAAAATTTACCCTTTTCTCACTTAAAAATATAGACATTTTATGCAACCCATTAATCATTTTCTACTTAGAAGAGGAACTCAGCTCTGTGCAAACCCAGTAAAATCTAAGACCTCTAGTGTAGAGTCGAGAAAAGATTACAGAGAAAGTACCTATGGACCATTGACAAGGCAAGTACCATTAGATCACATGATACAACTCAACTCAAAGCATGCAGTTAGGCATATACAAAATTAAGCTACTGGTTGTCACGCTAGATGGTGGCAGTGAGATGCCATAATGACATTTGCATTCTCATTCAATGCCAGGGATGCAATTAGCCATTGCCCATATGTAAATCAATGCATTGACGATTATCATTTCTAACCCAATTTGTCAATGACCAAACAAGTCAGCAAGGATTATATCAGTAACAACATAGATGTTACTCAAAAATTTTGCAGAACAGAAGCAAGCAGAATATTTTAAACTCTACTATACTCGAGTCATCAAGCTCAAATAATTGTCTCTCAATAATTTAGTCGGTAACACAAATAAGAGAAACATTGAAGGGGAAGCATCAAAATGGACCTCTATAACTTCGTCAAGCACATCTTGATTCAAATTCCTGGGCACAAATCCAGCCCCAATTCCCTGAATCTTGTGAGGTCCTGCAGTTTAGTTGGGAAAAGAAACAAGATATAATCAATTTAAGAAAAAAATTACTGTACTTAGGGTGTATAGAAATTTTTTTATCGGCTAACCTGGTTTTCCACCTGAAAGTATGTTGCTTTCTAAAGGCTCTACACCAATAACCTGTCCGCAGGGAAGAAAATTCATAATGAAACACAATAGGAAGAAACTTCCTCAAATAAACTATTCCTGCTAGTGACATACATGACATTGTATGCTAAGAGAGAGAAACAACACCGAGTAAGTTACAAACCTTAACTCCAGGTACACATTGACTGATATTAACAGTTACATGAGGTATAACAATGCCAATGAGAAAGAGTTACCTGTATTTTGGGATTTTGCTGTTTTAGGAATTGACCAGCTCCAGAAATGGTTCCACCAGTTCCAATTCCTGCAACCAAGATATCCACTTTCCCTCTTGTATCTTCCCATATTTCTGGGCCAGTTGTCTCATAGTGTATCTGTGTAGTTGAGTCCAACATCAGACATCAGAATACACATAAGTTCTGCCTGCTAATACCCTCCAGTTATGGCACATGGTTTGTCATGAATTAGACTAAACATAATGAAGATCAACCGATTCTTCTTACAGCTTAAACATTACCTGAGGCCCCTCTCCATTTCTATAGCAACAAGTGGCTAATGACCCAACTTTCAAGAAATGTAATTCTTAAGATGTATATTTTCCACTTCTAAAACCCTGTAGTCAACGCTAAGCCACCATTCGAGTCCCATGTGTCATGTAACACGTTTGTCAGTTACAACACTAAAACATAATTATCAATAAACTCCCATGACGACAATGCTAAAGTAAAAAAATTTTCGCATTTTCCTGATTATGAAACTAACACCACCTAAACCACAGTAAAAAGGGTCCTTAATAGTGCTATCAAACTACAGCAGAACATTTATATCTATATTCAACTTGTACTTATTTTGACTCTTCACTATTCTAGACTTGTTGATATGGTTGGAAGCATGGTTTCCTGTTTCAACTAAAGATAAGTAAGAGTATAACCAAATATCAAGATAGTGCAATCAGTTTGGCCATCATCATTCCAGCAAATAGAACATCCTACTATCACATGGGATTCCCAGAAACATAGGACTCGTGTTGGGGAGATAAAAAGTGAGCAGTTACAGGGACCTTAGGATTAGATGGATTATCAAATTGTTGAAGCATGTATGCATTGGGTGTCCTTTGTAAAATTTCTTCAGCTTTCTGAACTGCTCCTTTCATGCCCTTTGATGAATCTGTTAAAACAAGTTCAGCTCCAAATGCTTTTAAAAGAACACGTCTTTCTAAACTCATTGATGCAGGCATGGTTAAAATGAGCTTATATCCTTTTGAAGCTGCAATAAATGCAAGACCAATTCCTGTGTTCCCACTTGTAGGTTCAACCAAAATACTCTAGAATCCACAGGAGAAAAAAGTGATATTAAAATGACAAAATCCTCAGCAAAAGAAATTATTGAAACAACAACTTTAGTATTTTACAGCTAATCTACAATAAAAGTAATAATAGTCTCACTAGAATACCATGCTGTTCCTTTACAGAATAAGCTACTATGCATTCCCATGTTAATGCAGTAAACGATCAAGGCAAATTGATTTCATTATTCCATCTGAAGCTAAGAGCTTAGCCAGCCAACATTTCAAAAATGGGATTTGTTTCAGAACTTTCAGAATCAGTAAATATATGTGTATGCCATGTGTCATGAGATCACTCAATTTATTGTTTATACATTAACACAGAAAATTAGACTCAGATTAAGGCTAATTACTGGCAACATTGAAAATTGCCCAATTGCTGTGGCAATTAAGAACATACTATACTCCAGCCACAGGCAAACATGATCTCCATGAAAGGGACGTGAATGATTTATCCTCTATGAATAAAGTATAACGACAACAATAATAAAAAAAAACACAAGTATGATCTGTTATAACTTATAAGTTACCTTCCCAGGCGTTATTGCTCCTCTCTGCTCAGCATCGTTTATCATACTATGTCCTATCCTGAAAACAAAATTCAGAAAGTTTCAAAAATCTCTATGACCCATTTGATACCCAAAATAAATGACATAGAAAGGGAATGCAATGAAAAGATGATGTTGTATATGACAAATATATCATGCAGATGGATGGAAAAAGTAATAGAAAAAAATAGTTAGTGTTGAGTAAAGATAATGTGGAAATAATAATATTGCATATATCAATTTTTGTACAATGGAAAGGGATTGCATTACCCTCTTAATATCAAGCAGAGCCTCTAGATTGATTCAGCCTCCAATATGTATAATTCATGTAATCATAATAAAGATGCCAGGCTCACAGAAATATTAGCGTCAATCTCATATATAATTTATAAGCTTTCATTGCCATAAAGTTAACCTAAAGGTATCATTAATATCTAGATACTTTACTTGCTGTAAAACAAGTCCCATCTATGAGACAAAGAATGAAATGAAATGTTATAGTATCATATTACACTAAGGTTGCCCATATTATAATCCAAACAAAAAAGGTTGCGGATTATGTGAGCATGCGAGCTACAAATATCTCTTAAAAGCTTGAATTGAAAGCATTCATCCTCTTACCTGTCCTTGACACTACAACACGGCTCCATGATCTCAAGCTTGGCAGCAATATTTGCCACTGAACCCTTGACGATATTATTCAGGTACACCATTGGCGTTTTTCCTATAAGCTGCGTCAGCAGCAAAACATAAACATCAAACAAAGGAGTAATTTTTCTTGATTTCCATTTTCTACCGACATACTGGTTAAGAATCATAAAAATCAGCAATATGTTCTAATTATCTGAAATTTTCATAATTGACAACCAAAGAAAAATAAAAACCTGCCAAAGCTAAAGCGAAAGCAAACAAAAAGAAAATTAAGATCGAAATATTCGCGAATCCAGAATCAAATGTCCTATTAACTTATTAAGTGACCTGGGTAACATCCTCAGCAATGTTGAGAGCCTCGATCTCCGCTTGCGGCTTCACAGACACAGCTTTGCAGGTAACGAAGAAAGGTGAAGTGGCTCTTTGCCTTGCACTCTGATGACGATTGCCGAATCCGAGCCTGAGCGATGTGCTGCTGCCCGACCGATAGGGAGTTGTAAAAGAAGCTCGGAAAAAATCGGTTTTGCAGGGAGAGGTCAGCGAATTGATTAGTGAAGCTGAAGCCATTACTAGGAGCGGTATTGATAGTGGTGACGTTGACTCTTATCTTGTATGGCTTTCTCCCTGCAGCGAAGAATGAACGCCAGAAATGAAATGCCACCAGTGTGTCCAATGTACTACAGCACCCATGCAATTTTAAAAAAAAAATGTATATTTTATATTTTAAAATTACGATTCGGAGCAATACGGGGAAAAATCAATAGGCTGTAATCCATCCACTTGGGTGCTTGTCCATAGGAGTTGGAATGTCTTGTTTTACCTTACTCGTGGAAATACTTGTTCCGCAGTGTGAAGGGTAATTCTCGTATTCTTGATCAGCCAACATTCTTTCTGTATGAGGATGAAAAATAGGTTTTTGATTTTTCTTTGTTTTGTTTTAACCTCATGGTTAATGAATTTCAGTATTATTAAAAAAACTCAATAAAAATACATCAGCCATAAATTAGAATTTGGAATGATTACTAAAAGGGTTAACTTTAATAACTGTTGGGTAAGAAAACCAGTTTAGTTTAGGTCTCCAATTAATTATTCTCAATTAATAGTTAATATTCTCATATTTTGCAATTGTATAAAGTATTATTTGCAACTATTTCTTTACAATTTGTAATTTGTAGTTTTATTAACACCTCATTATTATTAGATTGCCGGTGGCCCCGGATAATTTTCTCAAACAAAATCAATGCGAAACAGAAAAATTATTATTCAATTTTTATAGTTTCAAAATTTTTGAACATATCATCAACTTTAAATAAGAAAATTTGTAAAATCTGGTTCGCAAGCCAACCTATGAGAAAAACACATAACGGAAACCTTCCATAAACTCACCCAAACTGCACAATTGCACCATACTGCAAGCGAATTACAGATTAGTCATCCGTTAGCAATAAAAAGAAAGAAGACCAATCCATTGCTATGGATTTAATTTATTAAAAACAAATCAATTTAATTTATTTCTATGAAATTATTTATGTCAAAGGACATTAATCAAGATATTAAATAATATAAAAAATAATACTTTAAAATATATTCATAAAAACTCAATCGCCACTAGAGATTCCATCGGATATGGAAAATGAAGTTTTTGAATATTGCCATCCATCCTGGTTAATTAAATGTGCAACTCCAAAATATAGACAACACCAAAAATATTCACTACATCTTAAACTTTCCCTCTTCTTACTTTGTGCTTCTTTCTGTTTTTTGCTATTAGGCTTGACGTTGTGATAGCAGGTTGGCCGTTCCACATCAATGTGGGGGGGGGGGGGAGAAAGGCAAGTCACATGGAGTTAATGATGTTGACCCATCTCCCTTAAACTGAATCTTCCTACAAGCAACCTCATTTGAAGGGGTTTGGAGGGTCTCTCTCCTCATTTTCCTCTGAGTTGGTATGGGGAACCGTGTCTCCACATCATCATATTGTTCCGCATACTCTTCTATCGTCCTTTGTTGAATGACAAACTCAGATGACATGCCAGGTTGCATGATAAAGTTAGATCAAATACATAGTTGTCCAATAAAGTTATAAAAGTTATATATGGATAGATCAATAAAGTACATTGTAAACTGTCTTCCCACTTCGTAGATCAACATGTATCCCCATCCCACTCATAGTTCTATGAGACTGTTGACTAGGAGGGTTGGATGCCTGACTACCAATATCAGTTCAAGTCCTATAGAAGGCTTTGCCCCCATGTGATTTGGTAGTGGTGGAAGATTGTTGGGATTTTGGTCCATCACCGTGTGCTCTTTCTCTTAGCCTTCTTTCTTTGGGTGGTACCTATAAACATGACACAAGCAACTAAGAATTGTATATAGATGCAAAATATATTAAAAAAAAATGTAATGACAATTACATTCCCTGTTGAACATTTTGCCCTATTGTGTCCCTCATAGTGACAAGCGATACACTGTGAACTTGAACTGGATGCCCTCTTACTCAATTTTTCAGGTTCAGGAGCTAGCTAGTCAAACCGACGTTCACCATTTACAAATTGTCCATTTCCTTGTTGAGCGTTTCCTATGTTTCTTCTCCTTGTATGCTTGTTAGTTCGCATTCTTTTTTTTTTTTTTGTCATCTCGGCAATTTGACAACTGGGGGAGGTTCCATTGGTTGAAACTTATCAGTTGTCCAAAACTTTTTTCCCTCTAACAAGCTGAAATTTGATCCTATAGCTGGCTATGTATGAGTTCTTATGGTAGTATCGAGAAATAAGAGTCACATGATCCATTTTGGCATAATATAGAGCATAAATAACATATTGGCATGGGATTCCAGTTAAATCTCATACCCTGTAAGTGCATTGCTTTCTACTGATAAAGACACCATACTTATCATCCCCTTCTATGACCTCATATCAATCATCCCCATTGAAAAACACTCTGCACCCCATTGACAATTGCTTATTTTCCTCAAATAAAGAAATACATTTGGGGCTAAAGTTACCCCTCCACCTTGCAACATTTTTTTATAGCTTCAACCACTTGGTCATTAACTTCACCCTAATCCCATCATACAAATTATAGGCAGAAACCTAAATTCATCTATCGAGGCATTTAGGCTTTCACTATAGTTGTTATCAACCATCCAAGATAAGCTCTTACTACTAAAAATATGCCCTTACCCATGCTTGTAGAGGATAAGAAGTAGTTGTTGATGCATCTCTGCTAAGAGCACCAAGTGCATTGAGGTTGTCCTTGAATTGCTCCTCAAATGTACTCCATGCACTTGCAAAAAACTTTTTTTCCAATTGACTACTTTTTCATCTCTTGCTCCAATTGGCATACAAATGCCTAGCACGCAGCCAATGCTTGGCATATGGTAAAACTTTGGTCACAGCATTAAGCAAACCCTATCAAACATGAATAAGCAACACATAATATGTTAGAATGAACATAATGATAAATTAAACATAACGATAGAATCAATAAAAAAATCACCTTTTGCATGTCTGATAAAACTGTGACATGCTCTCCACCCTCCAACTCCAAGGATATCTTCAACCATTTAAAAAATCATGTCCAGTTTATGGTATTTTCTTTTTGGGTCACTCCAAATGCTATTGGATACAAAGAATCATTAACATCTATACCAGTTGCAGTAAGCATAATCCCTCTCGTATTGCCTTTAAGAAATATCCCATAAACACATATAGTCCTCCTACACCTAACCTTCCACCCAGTCTAACCAAAATAGCATTGAAATATACTTTTAAAATATACCTTAAACAAAGACATTATATTTTAAATACTTTAAAATACAGAAATGACAAGAACATTATGAAATATATATATATCCTTTACCTTAGAAGCATTAAAGCATATGTATAGTCTACTGAACACTCTTCCCTTCTTCCATCGCATCCTTGCTTATTTCAATAGACACGCCAGACTTAGGATTGGATGTCCGCAACTCCTCACAATATGCCTCAAGGTTGTTGAACTCATCAACGTAACTACCCTCTGTAACATCCTGAGGTATTGTCCCTGTTTAGCCGCCCATAGGCACAAGATTTTATCCTTTTGGGATCCTATAGTCACGCACTTCGGATGTCAAAGGTCACACCTTGACTACATATATGGCCTTCACTTTGGATGAGTCTAACCGATGTGGGACTTGAGCGCACCTTGCTTACTGCGTCTCCCTTTCCCCTTCACCCACTTTGGGTCCCTCAGGGTGTTAGGTCCCTAGCAACGCTTGGTTTTACACTCTCCCCATTAACGGAAAGAGCCATCCTTGGCTCTGATACCATATTGTAACATCCTAAGGTATTGTCCCTGTTTAGCCGCCCGCATGCACAGGATTTTATCCTTTTAGGATCTCATAGTCACTCAAAAGGCGCCTCAGAAGTCAAAGGTCACACCCCGACTACAAATATGGCCTTCACTTTGGACGAGTCTAACCGATGTGGGACTTGAGTGCACCCTACCTACTGCGTCTCCCTTCCCCTTTCACCCACTCCGGAGTCCCTCAGAATGTTAGGTCCCTAGCAGCGCTTGGTGTTACAATCTCCCCACCAATAGAAAGAGTCGTCTTCGGCTCTGATACCATATTATGACATCCTGAGGTATTGTCCCTGTTTAACCACCCATAGGCACAGGGTTTTGTTCTTTTGGGGTCCTATAGTCACTTAAAAGGCGCCTCAGATGTCAAAGGTTAACACCAAGCGCTGCTAGGGACCTAACACCCTGAGGGACCCCGGAGTGAGTGAAAGGGGAAGGGAGACGCAGTAGGTAGGGTGCGCTCAAGTCCCACATCGGTTAGACTCATCCAAAGTGAAGACCATATATGTAGTCAGGGTGTAGCCTTTGACATCCGAGATGCCTTTTGAGTGACTATGGGACCCCAAAAGGACAAAACCCTATGCCTACAGGCGGCTAAACAGGGACAATACCTCAGGATGTCACAATATGGTATCAGAACCGAGGACAGCTCTGTCCGTTGGTGGGGAGAGTGTAACACCAAGCACTACTAGGGACCTAACACCCTGAGGGACCCCGGAGTGGGTGAAAAGGGAATGGAAATGCAGTAGGTAGGGTGCGCGCTCAAGTCCCACATCGGTTAGATTAGTCCAAAGTGAAGGCCATATATGTAGTCGAGGTGTGACCTTTGACATCCGAGGTGCCTTTTGAGTGACTATGAGATCCCAAAAGAATAAAACCATGTGCCTACATGCGGCTAAACAGGGACAATACCTCAGGATGTCACACCCTCCATCTGTTGCATAATAATCCTCTTAGCCCTTTTGCACTTAATTAGGGTAACATGAAGTTTTAACTCATGTTCAAGATCTTTCTTCATGTCTGAAACCCTGTACTTTGGCCTCTTCTACACCTTTCTCTTGAAGTAACTTGATAACCACATCACTAACGCCCTTGGATTCTTGAAAACCCTAGTGCATTGGTGTTCCAATAGTAAAGTCTTCACTTTCAGCCCAGGGTTTCTCCCATCTCTCAATGCGTAAAGGACACAACCCTTCTGACACCGAGCCTTTACTCTTGATGGCTCATTTTTGACAAGATTTATCTTCACTCTTACCTTTATAGCATACCTATCAATTACACTCACCAACTTTGCCTTGTCAGCATAAGTATCATCCAAAATGAAAAAGGGATTTTCATCCTCATCATGGACCCTAACTTTTACAGGCCCATCACTATCACTTGGGCCACATTTGTTGTCCGCTTCAACATCTTCATCTTCACTACATTGACAACCTTCATCCACTAACACTTCATCACCCTCATTGACTTCAAAATCTTCAATCTTCATTGGAGTCACCACCTTCATCCTCATTGACTTCAAAATCTTAATCTTTACTATCAAACATGTCACCCTCAGATAAACTCTCATCATCATCATCATACCCATCCTTATCTCCACTTTGAATTACTCTATCTTTACCATGATCTTCACAAACCTTCCTCTCCATCTCACATTCCTGCCTATACAGTTCATGATAATGCCTCTGACTTTCACAAATTTGCTCTTTTAAGCTCTCTAAAAACCACATCCTCTCATTAAAATCCATTTCACCTTATTCCCATCATTCTCAAAAACACATTTACCTTTATCCTTACCCTTACCTGCATCTTCCCCAACCTTTATACCATCCCATGATCTACCATCTTCGACTTTGCCCCTACTTCGTGACCTGCCCTATAAACTTGTTTTCATTGCATCTAACTCCTTCCTTTTGCTATTGAACCCACTTCATGACTCTACACACGCCCAATAGTCCACAACAAGAGCGGGACTACCCTTCTTAACGTCCGATGCTATTACACTTTAAACCTAGTAATTTAAGCTAAAATCTTACTGAATCCACTATTAGAAAATACAATTGACACAGATACCAACACAAAGGGGTCAAAAGGAGATTTTTCAACATGCAAACAAAAATCACCACACACAGCTACAGTACATAGTGCCAAAGCTTCGATTCCATACCTGAACTTGTAGGACAAATCTCTGCCACCTCCTTCAGTTGACGAAACTACTAAAAAAACAAAGCACTCTTTCATGCCCTAGCAAATCGTCCCTCACTTTTGTCACTCATTTTCCTTATATACCTCACACCTTCTTTGCCTTTGACTTCCCCCCTTTTCCCTCTCAATTTTTATTTTTTGTCTTTTCAAAAAGCTAACCAACGTGTGTATTACCAAGCCGCCTGTCCACCATGTCACCCATCTACATGTCTTCTTGGAGCTTGAAATTCAAATTTCATGGTCAACGTTATGGCTCCATCCAAATAAGTTGACATTGATATGAAAAAAATTTCCGGATACCCAATGATATTTTAAAAAAACTTTTGAGCCAAAATTGACCCTTAACCACATCTGTTTACTTAAATGTAACATCACATGTAAGCATAGTGCTATGTATCATAGGTAAGAGAGACACAGAACCAAGAATTGGATTTTTTTTTTTTAGGGAGATAAAATGGTTATGGTTTAATTTTTGTTTGTTGTTCTTTCAGCCAATGAATTTGGACTTGCTTTTTGTTGCTTTTTTTCCCCCTTCCGTAGTTAAGGGAAGTGTGGATGAAAGCACCACAGTTTGAAGGTTGCAATGTAAGCAATATAGTTTTTTTTAATCATCCAATCATGGTCCTTCTTCCTTTCTTTATGTTTATTAAGCTGTGATTGTTAGGCCGTTATTGGTAAGGGCCATGTATTGAGTAATAAAAGCCATGCGCATTATACCCAGCGACAGGGATTTTGTTGGGGTGTCTTTATTCTAACGCACGGCAAATTGGAAGGAGTTTTTGTTTAAAAAAAAAAGTGATAGGAATTTATAGGGCAATTGTATTAATTATATCAGATATCATGTTTAGTATTTAATTATCAAGAGGCGCACGTGGAAGAAGACATTTAAGTTTATTTGTTTTTATTTTCTATATAATTTTATTATTTAAAAAAGTGTTATTTTGTATTTAGTAGATCATTGAGAAGATTTAATATATCTTTTAGATATTTTGAATCATTTTAAAGATCTTTAAAATATATTAGTATTTTATATTTTAAGATATTATTGTAAATATATGAGTGTCAATTATGGATATTATTTAATATCAACATCCTTAATTTAATTTAAGTAGATGCCATCATGTTATTATATCTTTTTTTAATATTTTGGGATAGTTAATAAGTTTTCTCATTCAAAGAGCAAGTTGTATTCAATTATATTTGAGATGAATGAAATTTTTTTTTTCCTCAACAAGTTTTAACTTGCGATTTGTATTTTGGATAAAATACAGTTGAGTCATAAGAGAGTGATCAACCTTTGTGGAACCTTTTATAGTTAAAGATCTATATATGAGTCCCTCGAGTTTTAACTGATTAGTTATATTGCAAAAAGTTGATCAACTTTTGGGAAGCCTTTTATAATTAAGGATCTAGAGATAATTTCCTCTAGGGTTTTAGTTAATTAAATCATTAACTTACAGGTTTATCTGGTATATCTCGTATCAAGAAATTTTAATAAAAACCCTAGCAGTAAATTATGAATCAATCAATCAACTCTTAATGCATAAAGCCGTGATTGTGGGGATGTTATTGGTAATGGCGTTTTTTAGCATTTGAATTGGTAATTACTAATTTTCAATCACCAATAACAATTTTAATCACCATTTAAAGTAAATGGCACTACTTCTATTGCCAGGGGAGTTTTTTTCCTTCTGAAAATGCTAATTTTTACATCATGAAATTTAACTAATGTGTTATGAATGTAATTGAGGTTTTAGGAAGTCAATTACAAAATTTTTGGATTAATATAAATAGGTTTTTGGGATCAAAAGTTATTATAGGAAATTATTTTATTTTATAAAAATTTAAGAAAAATAAGTAAATTGTCTAAAATTTATTAGAATAATTATTTTACATGTCAAGGGTTAAATTTTAGGAGAAATTTAATTATTGAAACAAAAAGTTATTTTTACATTTATGGATTTTTTTTAAAAAATGGGGACTGGAATGCAAAGGGGAAAGTGTGGGAGGGCAAACTTGTCATTTCCCACCCACACATGCCACACATGTGGCCGTGGTTCTTGCCAGAGAAGGAGTCCAGCAAGGATTTGAGTTCAGATGAGTCTCCTGAATCTTCTTATCA
Organism: Vachellia collinsii; assembly: GCA_006871305.1. Taxonomy (NCBI): domain Eukaryota; kingdom Viridiplantae; phylum Streptophyta; class Magnoliopsida; order Fabales; family Fabaceae; genus Vachellia; species Vachellia collinsii. The sequence goes on from QFDD01121263.1 coordinate 18,787, forward strand.
GTTTCTTCAACCTTTATCATTTTGAGTTCTAAGAGGGAGATTAAAGTTGAGAAATCATAGGTAATTTAGTGATTTTCACCGATTAAATCACTTTATGAGTAATATTGAAGCTTCCTTGAACTGATTTAAGCTTTGCATGTATGATTTTCATCATTTTATTGGATCCGATCAACAGTGCTCTCTCTTCAATTTCTAACCGTAAAGCAATGGAATCTAAGTTTTAGAGTAGGATTCGGTGTTGCACGTGCTTGCTCTTCCTCTGACTGTGTTGACCAAATCAGTGGCTGAGGCTATGAGTGATTGCATGTTGGTTTATCTCTCTGTTCTGGGGTATCGAAAACATAGACCTTTGTTGCAATAAGTGGTCCTCGGTTCTCTCTTGGAAACTGAGGTCAAGCAGGAGGTTTATAATAGCTGTTAGTGCAAGAGATTAGTGTTTCAGGATAAGACGATGTTGCATGTGTTGGATTGATTCTTGGTGATGAATTTCGGAAATCTGAAACTGTTTTTTTATTGTTTTTTTGGTTTTACATATCAGGTTTGGGTGATTGATAAACTGGGAAAAACTATCGTTTCTGCCAATGAAATTGGGTTCTCTGAAATTACAGCTAAGACCAAGCTTGATGATTTATGGAAAATCTGAAACGAAATCTGTATGGGGAAACAAAATCTTATTGAAAACTTTTAATTTGAACAGCTGTTTTTGAGTGAGTTTTGAATTGGTCAAACATCCTTCTTTGCCCATGAAATTTGGTGAACCTTTAGTACATATCTCAAACTTTAAAATAAGTTATAGAGCACATTATTTGGATGATTCGTACGTAAGTTATGAATTTTTAAATTTGGTTCAAAAAAACTCAAAAATGATGTTTTTCTAATGAAACAGCAGACAATTTCGCTAGTTTGATGAGGTGAAAAGAAAACTATGATACTAATTATTATTTTCCTTCATAGAGGATGAAAAGAGCTTTAAATAGAGTTTTGATTCACTGATTTGGAATTTTGTAGCTTGAGTTATGAATTTTTAAAGATTCATGCAGAAAGCTAGAATTTTCTGGTTGCAGTAGTTGCATATGAGTTTCTGAACAACTATATTTAAGTGGACATTTTAATGGTCAAATGGTCTTTGTTGACCATGAAATTTGGTGAGCATATAGTATTCATTATTGGCTTTAAAGTGAGTACTAGAATGCATTATTTGGATGAATAGATTGCAAGTTATGAACCATTAAAGTTTGGTTCTAAAATCTGCAATTTTGGAAAAATTAGTAGGTGAACAGTAAGTTGTTCACTGATTTTTGGTTCAAAAATTGAGTAGTAAATCTAAATGGTAGTTTTCATTGATTAAGGATACAAAGAGCAGTTTGAACCACCACATTTAGAATTATGTGGAGTAAGTTATGATTTTTACAAATTTATTGGAAATGCAAAAGTTAAGAAAAAGGATAATTTGGGTAAGTGTATGAATAAAAAGAAATCAATAATAAAGGTCGTAATTTCCTTCTTTTATGATTGGATAAAGAAACCACCCATTAAATGAGAAATAAAGAAGAGTTAATGTAAAAGGGCTAGAATTTGGTAATAGGAATGGAAATTAAATTCCATCAAAGTTATGCATATAATTGAATGTGTATCTTTATATGTATACCTAATATCTACGACTTGACATCTGCTCGATCCTACCAAGGAAAGCGAAGGAGGAAATTTGGAGAAGGTAAAATCGGAGAAGGAACATCAAGTAGTAACCCTTCTTATTATATTCTTATATAATTAATTGTGTATGTTTATTTGTGTCAAATTTGTTATGCATGCTACGTCATGCTGATCAATTGGTTTTGTGGAAGAACGATTGTGTGCTCTTAACAGATTAAATGTCAAATAATAAAGGTCGTAATTTCCTTCTTTTACATAATGGGCTGAATCTGGGTTTAAAAGATTAAATGAGCTATCTGAGGGATACAAGATCAAACATGCCTCATTTGAAAAACAACTCTATTTACAAGTTGTTCAAAAAGTTTAAAATTTTTCAACATGATCTATTCTAATTAAGTTATCGAAGTGGTGTTTTTATAAAAGGAGTTTTATGTTCAAAATAACTACACTTATAGATTAAAGGGTTTAGAATGGGTAAAATATTGGAAGGCAGTGACACTATTGACAATTTATTGTATAAGCGATGAATTTGTTGGCGTTTTGGTCGGGACTTTTTTTTTTTTTGTAATTAAACAATTCCAATCACCAAGTCACCAAGTAAACTAAATGGCAGAGCGATTTTGTTTCCAAAAGTTGCATTGAAATCAACTAAGGTTTAATTAACATCATTGTTATTAATTAGTGATAAGTTGACTCTTACGGTAGGCTTTATGAAATCTCTTAATTTTCAATTTTTTTTCCTAAAGTGACATGAACTCATTAAATGTCATAGCCAATTAACATTGAACTCAATTTTACATCCACATAAATAATTCCATAAAAATAAATAAATTGATTTTTTTTCAATAAATTAAATCTATAGATTAAAAGGCACTGAAATTCAGTTAATGGTTTTGCAGATACTTGCTTAGATGGTCAAGATTAATGTGTATGGCTCAAGGAATGCATCTATTGGCTGCAGCACTTGTGGAGGTGTTCTACGAGATCACAATGGGGAGCTGCTTCAAGCATTTATGTATAAAATTGGCATAGGTATAACGTCCTATCAGCTAAGGCCTGGGGTGTTGTTTGGGTTTAAAGATTGTATCGGATCAAGGCTATCGAAAGGTGGTTATTAAGAGTAACTGTGGTGAATTAATCTAGCTATTGCAGTCAGAAATTCCATACTCCCACCCAGATTTTGCTATTCTTCATGAGATTGAGGGCATCTTGGAACGTAAATGGGATGTTAGCTGATGCAGTGCAATTGCAATGCTAATTCAGTTGCGGATGCTCTAATATGGGAGGCTTGGAATGCGACAGTTGATCTACTTATTGTTGAAGATCTCCCCGAGGGGATTAGACAATTGTTGCTGCAGGATCGCGATAACGTTGGCCTATCTATTGACTTAGGACCTTAGTTATTGAGGGGTTTTTCCACTTCTAAAAAAAAAAAAAAAAGCGCTGAATTTAAGTTAATCGTATATTTCTGAAGGATGATATTGCTGGAATATTAATTATTCTTGTTGACCTGGGTTTGTTTGGTAACCCCTAAAAAAGCACTTTTACGTAAATCGAGATAAAATTTCTCTCACATGCTTACCTCGAATTACGTAAAATCATATTTAAAAGCTATTCCCAAACATACTATTAATCTTTACAGGTGATTTTGATTTTTCAATGTTAACCATTTTCTTCGGCCAAAAGAAAAACATTAATTTTGGGCAATTTGATTCAATTTATTTCAAAATATGGGAATTGCTACAAGGTTTTAAAAACAATTCTTGATTGCCTATAAATTTAATAACAACTTAGGAACATACAATAACAAATTTTAATGCAAAAATTTATTCAAGATAAAAATCAGATCCAAATTTGAAAGAATGGTATTGCTCTGACTATTACAATAAAGTAGGGTCTAATCATATTATTATATGCTTCTTTAGAAGTTTCATATCATATTCAAATGGTACAAGAGAAAACAAAAATATATATATTTGCCCACACCGTATTCAAACGATTAAAGATAAATATTAGAAGCAAGAAGTAATCAAACAAATATTACAATTAGGATAGAAAACCAAGAAGACTAAAAGGAAGCACAAGTTGATATAAATATAATCAACCACCTCGGAATTACACCCAAAAAAATAATAAATCCATTAGTATTCTCAAACACGCACGCACTCACGCACATATATATATATGTGTGTGTGTGTAACAAGACCGAAAGAAAATATCTAATGCACCACTATTAATATATATATATATATATATAACAAGCTGCCACCAACGAATCAATTAGTAATGACATTAACTATTACATGCAGCAACCATTGTGATAGAGCAGCAATTGATGAAGGCATATCACAAGGAATAAAAGACTGCCTTGATGAACATAATGGTCTTTTGATTAATTATAGGATGGCGTCAGAAATTATCAAGCGCGACCAACAGGCTAACATCCATCTAATTAGAAATGCAGATCATGGTGGTAGGGTTTATGATATGCCAACAACATCAGAGGTTGCTGCATTACTTGTTCGAGACTTTGGCCAATCTTATTACAAATGAGACATAATTGTTGCTAAAAGAGGAGGAGCCTTGCAGAGGATTGATAAGTTGCACACAATGTACATACCTTTACAAATATCCTATTATTTTCCACTATGGAGATAATGGTTATGATTCAACAATTCTACATGATGAAGCTAGCCTTGCAAGCATCAAGAAAAGAAAGACTCACACCAAGGGAATATCTATCATTCATGTTGATGGATAGAAGTTAGCCTTACAATCCATGAGCGATATCCGTTTCTACCTATCTTCACTCATAATTAAATACATGTTTTCTTATCAAAGGTGAAATCTATTGATGATATCAAAATTGTTATACTTGATTCCGATAAAAAACCAACCAACAAGACAACAAATGTGATTTATAGATAAATATTTCAAAATATTTTGTGATTGATATTGGTAAACAAATGTTCCTATAGCAACATTATTTTTTACCTATGCATATTTACTGTTCATTGATAATTAAAAATAGGTTTAAAGAGATGCGGTTAAATGAATTACTAAAAAGCTACATTAATTCTATATTTTAACAAAATTAGATACAAATTCCCATTTAAAACACGGGAAATACATCTAGTTCCAGTATAAAATAAGAACAAAGTGTACAGCAACGACAAACGAAATTGGAAGTCCTAGTTAATATCGATCGGTCTCAACGAAGGCGTCCAGGTTCATGCTGCCATTCCTTGTGCAAGTCCATGCCAGACCACGGGGGATAGGGGAACATATCAAAGGAGAGGGACCTATTCAGGAAAACGACAAAATTGAATACTTAAAACCACATAATTGAACGAGAAGGGCTGCTCAAACAATTCCATTTTTGCTTTCAATAAACAATCTTAAAAGATAATCTTATGTTGAATGAACGTCCACATCACCTTCGTAGTGCTCCAATTTGACACAACCATAAGTTGTTACACCATCTCGGAACATTATTCAGAGGGAAATGGCTATCCCCAATTCACCATTAACATTAGATCAAAACAGAAGCCCCGGAAGTTCAGTGTCAAACAATGGCACCTTACTCAATAGATGTTAAATCTTAGATGACAAGTTCAGCAGACAAGGAGAGAAAAAGATGTACCAGAATATTACAGTCACTAAATTGAACAACTAGGTGACCCAGATCTCCCCAAATACAAGTAAAACAGCATCTCCAGAACCCACCAGGCAAATACAAGTAGAACTCTTGCCTATCGTTGTCAAAGCCTCATATCTCCCCCAGATAAATCTGCTTGTCACTGCTGCAAGACCCAACGACAGGTTCATTGGGATGAAATACACACTCATTAACAGATCCAGTATGGCCAGGAAGCTTGTACAAGATTCGTCGTGAAGTGGTATCCCATATGTAGACCATTCGATCTGAGCTACCAGCTGTGACCTTGCTTCCATCGGGTGACCAGCTACATTTCAACAAGTTCTTTTCAAAGTTGTGTTGGAGCCCTTCCAATACCTTCACACAGCGATTTTGTGGGGCATAAGGGCGCATATCCCATATGCAAAGCTTGCAATCCATGCCATTCGTTAGAAGATAGGAACCATCAGGACTCAATTGCATGCCAGTTATCATATCTTGGTGACCTTGGAGTGTCATTATTACCTCACCTTTACGCAAATCCCAAACTTTGACATCATTATCAATACCGCCAGTGAATATCTTATCTGATGCATCTGAGAAACTGACAGCTGTAATTTGGTATTTATCTGGAAATGTCTGGATGGAACCCCTTTGCCGCATATCCCATAGTTTAGCAGTCCCATCATCAGAGCCACTGACAACAAGAGGTGGCCCCCTCCGAGAAGGGCAACATGAATTCACGTATGATAGATGTTCAGCCATTTTCTTTACTTGTCTTCCTGTTTCCACATCCCATGCCCTCAGTGTTTTGTCAGGGCTGGCTGACACTATCTGAGTCCCATCTGTAGTCCAATGAAGATCTAGAACAGCGTTTTTGTGACCTTTTAACACCATGAAATTCTTGCAATCCCTGTACACATTCCAGAGGAAAATTTCTTTGTCATGAGATCCCGATGCAATTGCTGTTCCTGCTGGGTTGAACTTCATGGTGTATATAGCACTCTGATGACCTGTCAGCAACATGATTGGTGAGTCCAAACTTGACGTTCGCAGCTTTCCATTTGGCCCAGGAGCTTGTGAAGCCCTATAAGGGACAGTAGACCATTCCATTGGCCTTGGACCAACAGCAGACAATGCATTTTCACCTTCAGCTGGAACAACTTGCATGTTGTCCTTTCCTTAGAATTGAAGATAACCAGCCACTAATTTGTACAAGCTCCAAGTGTTCACTGCTGAAAATAAAAATCAAAATAGTCAACTCAAAGTCATCAATTTAATAAAATAATTAATACAAAAGTCTAACCCCCAAATAACAAAACAACAAACATTAGCCCAACAAAATCTGCCAGGGCATGTAAAACTTAATAAGGAGGCCAAAAAGATAATTATCTCCCCAAGATGGCAAAAGCCAGTTCTGACTATGGACTCTCGATTCTCAAATTCTATTCTAACTATAGAAGCCACAAGCCCGCAAAAAATGCATAGTACTTAAGGACCTTATGCTCCTTATTATTCCCAAACTCCTTGAACTTAACAGACACAATGCTGTAGATCAGCTGAACAACATCTTTGCATATCAGATACAAATACAAACTAGAGGATCCCATAATCTGCAGATTGCAAGGTTTTCTTCACCATCATTGGAAAGAACTAGGTGAAACTGCTCCAAAGTACTAAGACACACCCAATTATCACCCAAAAGGTTGTTCTAAATTACTGCATTTGATAGAAAAATGATAACTTCTTTAAAAGCTCTCCTCACTCAAATTTCCTCATAGAGAGATGAAAAAGATTTAAAAGTAAATTAACAGCTCATGAGCCAAACAGGAAACTCCTAATGTCAGAATTATAGAATGTGTAGGATAGCATCCATCTCCTAATAAATGAACAGTCGACAGAAAGCTGCACTAAACAAATCAAAATAAAAGTAATGCAGAAAAAGAAGCAACTGATATAAAGGGCAGGAAGATCTTGAGCCCTCTTTAGGTTTTTATTTCAAGCATGCTCAATCTTGGAAGAAATTCATGAAAAATATTTATAAGGGAAGATAATAGTACATTTCAAAAAAATATATATATATATAATAAAGGAGAAACCAAAAACAATTGAAATGTTTCTAATTGCTATAAAAATAAATATGTTCTAAGCTCTAACACAACCAGCAACCACATAACAGGCCCAACTAATGACAAGCATGCACACATTATTATCAAACAAGGCATTACAAAAAAAAAAATGAGGGGCTAGTTCAATGGTCAAATCATACTTGAACTGTGGTGGAATTAGTCATGATTAAATCAATACCATTCACATATTTAATAATATTATATTAAAAAATGATAGAAATAGTCATCCATAATCATAAAAATAACATTTAAATCCCAAAAAAAAAAAATCATCTAAAACAAAGCAATATTCATAAATAATTATAAAGCAACCTACAAGACATTCATCTGAAACCAAACATATAGCAACATTCACCCACCACAAGCATTCAATCACCAAAATAATTCACAGAAAAGGAATTTGCAGCAGCAGTTACGGCATCAAATAATTCACAAAGCATTCAATCAGCATGACACTTAACAAAAACAATTAAAAAACTTCAAAGCTCAGCGAGAAATAATCCATAGCACCAATTACGATATTCAGCAGTCAAATAACCCTACAAAACACGCTGACACGCTACTCGGCCATCAAAGACTCCTACAATAGCAGAGCTCACAATTACAATCAGTAATGTCTTCCATATCCACAAAAATACATTGTTTCAAATACTATTCGGCCATCTTCCTTCTATATTAATTCTTCCAGTTCGAACAGAGTTCTTTTACATTCATCTATATTAGATCTTCCTTCTATATAATTTCACAGAAGACTTCTATCGAAGGGAAAGAAATGCCAAAGATATATACACGGGACCCACAATAGCAGTGCAACTGCAATGGAAGAAGACGGAATAGATCATAATTAATGAATAAAATATCTAACGAGAGACCACCTGTTTCTTTTTCGCAGAACGATACGAAGGTATAAGAAGGATATACCCACACCAGTGAAGGATAAAAAAGGAGATGCCGAAGCAAACGCTAGCGACGAAAAAGGAGGCCGGAGATGGCAACGAAGGAACCTGGAGTTCAAATGAGAGGGAGCTAGGGATTTGAGATTTTCTGAAGTGCTACTGCAGTGCAGCATGGTTTAGGGTCCCATCCTATTTAAAAACAAAAAAAAAAGAGGGAAAATTAAGAGAACTTTTTTTTTTTTTTTTTGCCAGGGAAAATTAAGAGAACTTGATTAACTGAGAGACGTAAAAATATCTTTTAGGGTCCATGAAGATATCATTTATGTGAGTTCATAATTAATTGATAATATTTTAAAAATATAACATAAGGCTATATATAATTGAAGAATTAAATATAATGAAATTGATTGATAGGTGGGAAAAAAAAGATTATTCTTGAATTAATATTTATGCCTTTTAAAATTGTATATTTTCAAATTCATAAAGCCTAATTAAGTATGATTACGAATTTTTATAGGATGGACTGATATAAATAAAAATAAAATCAAATATACTAACTATAAATGTATAAATATTTCTTTTATATTGAAGATATATATTACACAAACCTCTTTGGGAAAATAGAGTCCTACGGTAGTATGATAATAGCAGAAACGTCCCTTGAATTTAGCTTCCTTGCAAAACAATCTATTGAGACCTAAGTGAAATGTAAATATCACATGCAATTACTTTTATACCCTCGCTCTCAGTTATTCAAAAAGAAAGAGAAGCCGATAATCAATACAAAACATTTCCCTTGCTTGAGACTTGAAAGTTGGAGAAGTTGCAAATCGAGAAGCAGAGGAGCACTTACAAACGATCGTCATAGCATTCCTTCGCAATTGCTTGAGGAGACACTGCACCGAGGAGAAGACAATGTCGCTGAGAGATTGAGGAGTCGCCATCGCTGAGAGCATAAGTCATCATGGCTGAGCCGGGGAGAATAAGCATTTTTTTATCTCCTCGATTTTACCCTTTTCACATACTTTAAAATGATACCCACAACACCAGTCGCAACAATATCAAAGAATTTTTCGTCATCGCTGGAGAAGAAGACCCATAAAGCTAAAACTATATTCTTGGAGCCGAAACTCGAGTTTTGCAACCAAAAACTTGAGTTTTGGCTCCAAAAAAAATAGACTTATCAATACATTTTAATGACTTGTCAATATAACTTAATGACTTGTTAATCCAGCTGATTAACTTGTCAATGAAATGATTTGTCAATCCGACTGTTTAACTTGTCAATAGAATAACTTGTCAATCTCTGCTTCTGGACTTGTCAATCGTAATTGTTGGACTTGTCAATCAATAAATTAGTTCAAACATTTTCCGATGTTGTATGTAATTAATGTCTAAACATTTGGTGTCAGAATCCAAATAGAAGTGGGAGAGCTCAATATGATCATTTTGAATCATGTCATTGGCTTGAGGTAAGTTGTACATAAGATAGTAAAAATTCTTTGATGCCATTGTGCTCCTAATTAAACATTGCCTCTTAGAAAACAGTTTTAAAGTTTTTCATGAAATCCTCCAAAAATAACTCTAATTGAATTCATACAGACTGAACTAATAAAAATCAATGTTTATGTGAATAATTTGGTGGTTAAACTATATAACTAAAATGTATTGAGCTAAACACATTGATATCACAAACAGCACATCAAGATGAACAAACAACACTAACCCAGAGATTACAAATTAGCTACAGCAATATAGCACTCAAAACAACAACTGAGTAGCATAGAAAGTTGAGCAACACTAGATAGACACTAACATAGGAGAAGCCTCTCTTCTCTGTGGCCATTATTGACAAGTCCAAAAGCTACTATTTACAAATCCAACAATTACGATTGACAAATCCAAAACAAGAATTAACAAGTTATTCTATTGATAAGTTAATCAGCCAAATTGATAAGTAATTAAGCTGTATTCACAAGTTATTTTTTAGGAGCTTCCAATCCCAACAGCACAATGATATTGTTTGATAGTCATGTATTAAGATATTCCTAAACAACCCCTTGCGGATACAAGAAATGGTGATGCAAAACAATCCAGCGCGTATGCTCCAAAGCCATAAGAACTGTATGACTGTGTATGCACCTCTTTCCGCAAACTCATGCTCGCATGAGTCCATATGTACCTCTTTCCGCAAAATGATTGCAGAATCGAGAAGTTGAACTCGTAAACTCCCGCTTAGGACGCTCCTTGGGTTTCTCAACACGGAACGAATCATGTCAAAATAGTGGGCGCGCATCCCAAAGAAAAATAATTCATTGGCTGGTGATACTACCTCTACTACTCTAGATCCTGGTTCCATTAAACATCAAGCAATTTCAAATGATTGTCACGGATATGCCCCAGACAATGATCGTTCTAAAACATAAATATGGCATTCAAAATTAAATTCCTGTAAAGAACGTATACATGGATACGAAACTAAGGCTGACAGAATTCACATTCTAACGCAGGAACAAAAAATAGAAGTAAAATTAGATCTTTGGTATACAGCCAGACATATAATCACTATATTAGCTCTTGATGTTCCCAAAGAATCTTGAAAGGGGAACTGGACCATCTGCGTCTTCTTTATCATCATCAGCAACCTTGCCTCTTGACTTGTGCTTCTTCTCCTTCTTTGATCTCTTGGACGTGGACTTAGATCTTCTTGATACTTTCTCATCATCACTACTAGCAGAATATGAAGATGATTCAGAGGAGCTAGACTCAGAAGACCTTCTCGAATGCTGTAACGGTAGTAGAGGAAGTGAGCATGCATAAGTGTTCATTAAGTGATTCATCAAAAAGGTAATGATCTCTTAGACATGGATTTGATTATTGATCAGTTAAATAAACAAAAGCTAATCTGAATACATTTCCCACCATACCTGACAGCCAATTATGTTGCAAAATTCTTAACAACTTACAAGGAAGTGACAACAAAATTTCAAATCCAATTTTGATTTTATAAATTGGACCGATGGAACGAAGGTATCAGCGAGGAAATACAAGATTGGGTAGAAAGCCAACTAGCACTCCCATCCAATTTAGAGGGATAAAAATAGACAAGACGTTATAAAGGAAAGGAAACAAAGTATCGGATGCAATTTATTTTAATCTTTTCTTAAATTAAACAATAAAATAATTAGAACCTCCAAAGCAGACTTAAATGACACCAGATATATGACAAATTCAAATCAATTCGCAAGTAAAAAAAAAAATCGAACATACAGGTAAACAACTCAAAGACACTAGAATAAGTTCCTGTTCCACCTACACCATAATTAGTGCAATCCATTCCATGGTAATGAGAAACTAAGGAAACATGGTCAGTGGTTACAGTCTTCAAAGCACAAACAAATAAAGTTATATGATAAAATGAAGTGTCACTGTCAATTAGAATAGGACTTCTCAGAAAAGTAGAATTTAATAGGCATGTTTTAAGAGTCAAAGTACCTTTCTCTTTTTGCTGCTGTGCTTCTTTGAAATTTTGCACCTTTTATCTGCAAAGTACATGACAAGTAATCACACCATTAGAAGCTGAAGATAGAGTGAAGTGCCAGTAAAACACACCATAAGTCTGCACCTTAAACATCCATACCTTTTCCATGTTTCGACTTGCTAGCAGAGTGATTTCTTCCTTGGGAAAGCTTGCGTGCCCTTTCAGCATCTAGTTGAGCTCTGTACTCTCTCATCATCCTATCTGCATCTGCTTCCAACTCCCCCTTTCTCATTTCTTCTTCCTAATGAACCAAATTTTTACCAATTGAGTATATAATTTATATTGAAGAACAAGGAATTAGCCCTACAAAAATTGATGCGGAAAACAACATGCCTCAGGTTCAGGAAATAACTAGTAGCTAGAAATAAACCAATCCACATAATTTGAGCACAATCCACATGATATGCCACACCAAAGACGGCCTACGGATTTGAGAAGAGTCCAAGCTTTTTAGTCAAATGTGGAATTAATTTGTTCATACAAGAGACAAAAGTGTGAACGAATAGCACGGGAACATGCCACAATAGAATCCAAACACGCCATGAGAATAAATGAACTTAAATCACGTCTAAAACAAAATAAGGTGATATTTAGCTAACCACCAAATTATGCTAAAAACAGAAATTGAATACAGAATCTTTCTTTTAAAGAGAAAGACTAAAGTCCTGACACAAATAAGGCCTGATATGATATCTAAATACGAGGACGCATGTTTAATGAGAGAGTGAGCAACCATCCCCCAAATTTAAAGAAGCAAGATGGTTTAACTAGCAGAGGATAAACACAGAAGTACCATTGACTGGATCTAAACAATGAAATGTAGAACATATCAAAAGAAGGCCAAGCTCAAAACCACGAATGACAGGGATTCCAATAATTGGGGGGAAAAACCGCCAAGACAAAATAACAATAAAGGTTTGAGGAATGATGCTCAAATAATATTTTGTGCCATCTATTATCATTTCATGAGAAACCGTCATTATTATTTTTCTTTATTTTATTTCTCCAGGTAAACGAGAAAAACTCTTTCCACTGGGCACATGTAATTAAATTTGGAATTGAAATGCTTTTCTTTAATCCAGATAGGGGGAAAGGAATGAATCAAGTTATTTATGATGGCAAAATAATTTGAGGTTGAAAGATCACCTTCTTTTTCCTTTTGAACTCTTCCCAGGTAATTGTGTGGGAGGTATTAAGGCTAGCCAAACGAGCAGCATGCCATTCTGGTGAATGAAATGAACCATCCACCTGTGACAGTCCTCATCAATAAAGGTCCAAGAAAAAGAGAAACACGCTAGTATAAAGCACTATAATGCATATCCATCAATGAACAGGAAAAAAACAAACTGACAAGCAGAATGAAAAAGGGTGAAGCACTGCCTTCAACAAACTTTAAATATCACAAAGTTGTCCGTTTCACAACTTCATTTAAAAATACAAAAAGGGGGAGGAATAGTTCTGTCTGATTCTTGTAAAATCAATAGTAGTCTTTGCATGTTACAAGAGTTGCTTTTTTAAAACAAAAGATATTTATTTAGGAGAAGAAATATCATAAAGTAGACGTCTGTTTACCATGAAAGAGAAAACAAGAAAACCAAACAGGCACCCAAAACTACAATTTGATTATGAAAAGGTGCACGCGCATTGTCAATCCAAGCAAAATTGCTCACTTCTTGGCTGTGCAATCAAAACATTTGAGTCATAACAGGTAAATCCTACTTCTGACGCCACATAACTTCTTTCCATACTTTCTAATCCAATTTTTCCACCAGACAGTCACCTAAAGTTTAAGAAGTGTGTTTACAATGTCAGACCAAGCTAAATTCCTCATTTCATGGCTGAACAATGCAATCAAAACTTTTAGGTGATATGACAGCAATACAGCTCAGATGTTACAAAACCATAAGAATTAAGACGTTGTGGGTGCTTGAATATCCTTTCTACAAGCACAGGCTTGCATACTTTCAAATTGATGTTAGCATAGTTGAGAAGCAACTACTTGTTGCTTCTACATTTGAGCTTGCAAACTGCAGTTTAGGGTGTTTCTTTCGATTTCTCAAGAGGGACCCAATCATGTCAAAAACAATGGATTGACATACCACTTGAAGAATTTAATTGCAACTCAATTTCCTACCTTCAACTTGAGGACAGGTCATCTCAGTGTACTGATAAGAGGCCCTTGAAGACATATAGCAACATATGAAGGTTGTCAAAAATGGTCTATGACATAAGTAATGGGATAGGTAATATGAATGATGGGAGAATGGTTAAATGGCATAAGATAGTGAAGGGGAGCACACTTAACAACCACTAAGCGCACTAATATCCATTAGCACCTACTACAATTTCACACTTCCCTTGATCCATGAATGATTCATTCAATATTTAATACTTATTATATTCTTTGTAGCATTTTAAATGAGTTCCCACGGGATAGGGTCCATTCAGAATTTTTGTTTCCTTGTATTGAAGGAGATTCTCTTTGGCTGCTACTCCCTCCGTTTCATTTTATGTCTTTTTAACGCAGCATTTATTAAGCTTTAGGAACAATTGGGAAATGTAGTCAATATTCTTATGTATTAATTGCATCTCTGACCCGTGAGATACCTGGAAAGCCCTATATTTTGAAACTGAGGGAATAATAATTTAAGAGAGTGAGAGTCTTGCTTCTCTATTGCTAAGAGATTGCTGCGTAAAAAATATATATTAATTTTTCATCTTAACCTTTATCATGTTTAATCATACTGGTTTGGTTATTTCTTGGAGATAACTAATTTAAAGGGTTATAAATAGTCTTCTTCTCAGAGACTTCTTTCTTCATTAGAACAATTTATAATTATGATCCGTTTCTTAGATGTGTTGGATTCCTGTTTAAAAATCAATTCTGTTGGTCACGCCTAGCGTTTTGCGATGGCAATACTTGTACAAAGTCGGTAACTTCAAAGTACAATACAATAAGATATCATATAGAGGTATAAGCATCCAGAAAAAAGCCGAATAATTGGTTGCTTGCTCAGGCTCTAACAAATCAAAACTTTTGAAGACAGTTGCTGCAGAATGCAGTTTACTCTTTAAAAAATTATAAATGAACGATCAGTGAGAATTAACTGATAAAGGCATCGGATCACCAAATGTATCAGGAGAATCAATAGTTCAGCAAAATAGTAATGCTAGCAAAATGAATCATTATTCGACAACAACCACAGTTAAAATATTCCGTTGGCGAAATGGCATCCACTGCTCAGAATCTAGAGGTACGAGAATACGGTGATCACTATAAGAGATACTTTGGCTATCTTTCGTAGATTCAGAGGAAGAAAAAGTGCAGACAAGATCATATGGATAGATACGATCATTCCCACTCTAAAGGGGGAAACTATGGATGCGAGAATGACCCAAGTAGTCAAGCAAAAGCATCACACCTGCAATTTATCGTCCAAAAGTTTCGATCTTCTTGGACGAGAGTGGCGATAACTCGGGGAATATTTTTTTCAGCCTACAAGGAGCACACTAAGTCCTCGAAAATGGCAGCCACGAATGCAATAAACCCATCAGTGGTCACAAACGAATCCATCAAAACGATGGAGCGAGGTGAAGAACAAGGGAGTCGTTAAAGCACATTCCATTGCTAATTAGAACAAACAATTGACAGGCAATTATGAAAAGGGTACGGCGCCACGAGAGTAATTATATAAAAAGCCAATAAGATTAAATTATGAGTAAATAATACCAGTAAAATTCAGATGAAAGAAATGTAACAAGAGTTTGCCAGTAGTATGAAAGGGTACAGACCATGCCGTCTTCAACCTCCTCGGGCCCGGCAGAGCCAGCGCCCAGCCTGGCTCTCTGCATAGCTTTATAGGCTTGATTTTTGCCCATTAGGTTATAGCAGATAAGAATTGAGAAAGAAGGAATTGAAGAATGATATAAACTGCTATTATTGAATTATCAAGGGTGGATGCAGAGCTAGAAGCCCCATGCCATGTGCATGGAGATTGCTGATGAAGAGGAAAGGAAAGTCATGAATCTTGGCTCGGGTATTGGCTCACCGCAATCGCTCAGAGTCGGATGAGGAGACGGGAGAGTTACCCAGGGTCAAACAAGTCTTAAATGGATTCCAGGCACCATCCGGTTGGGTTTATATCTGAGAGCACTAATCGGGCCCAGACTCTGGACCTGGGCCCTAAAATCTTAGGATCTGGTTTGTTCTTCAACTTCAGGAACAATTGGGTTAAAACAAAAGGCCCACCTCTTCAGGCCCAAAACAGAAAAATAACACCTTCGGTCCTCGTTGGTCAGCGGGCTGACTATGAAAATAATTGGCTGTTACACATATTACAGCCATGTGATTTCTTGAAGGTAACTTGCTCAAAGGTTAAACATAACTTCTTAACCTCATAATGCCCTTAATTTGGATTTGATCCCTATAATTTTAAAATTATGTTTTTAACTCCTAAAGTTTAGTTTATTTAAAACCGTTGGTCCCTATAATATTAAAACGATATAAATCAAAGATTAACGCCATTGAAATTGCTAACGTGTCACTGATGACATTATTTTTACTAACGTGACCTAATGATTGGATATGATCAATGCTTACATGGATTGGTTAAACCTACTTTTGATCCCTATAGTTTACCTTAATTTAGGTTTTGATCTCTGAAGTTTAAAAGTTGTGGTTTTGATTCCTTGTATTTACTCTATTGAAAACTATTAGTCCATGTAGTTTTAAAATGAACTAAATCCGATAGTAACACCGTTAATTTTGCTTATGTATAATTGACTTCATTAATTATAATGAAATAGATTAATAACCCAAAAATACTACATTATACTCTTAATAAATAATTGACTCCATTGATTTCGCTATTATAAAACTCAACAGTTACACATATTTATTCTACTCTATAGTTTAATTATGCCTTTCGAAAAGGAATATCCACTTTAACTATTCTATCTTTGTGTCAGGATATTTAATGAAACCATCGCTTGAATTGAGATCTCATTATAAACGAAAGATATTAAATATATTGAGTTTCTTTTTGTATATTATATAGATGATCTGATCTGCAAGGATCATGTCTCATAGGTTTGATCTTGTAAAATCTGACCCATTTTCTCATTAAGTAAAAGGTATGAAACAAATAAGATTGATTTTTCATATTTTCTAATTAGATATCTTAACACGGAGATAGAATTATTAAAACAGATATTCCTTTTTAAAAGGCGGAATCAAAATATAGTGCAAATGAGTAGGTCTAACTGTTGAGTTCTATGGTGATAAATTCAATAGAGTCAGTAATTTATTAAGTGTGAAATGTAATTTTTTTGGGTTATTAAGTTATTTCACCACAATTAATAGTTAATATCGGATTTCAGTCTTTTTAAAATTATAGGGATTAACAATTTAACTATTAATCATAAACACGCAATCAACTGCGTTTTATATTATATTCCCTTTATCTTTGCACTAGAAACCACCCTTTAATTCTCTTTTACACTATTGATACCTTGAACTTTTTTCTTCCAAATCTTGTACAAACACATGTTCCTAATCATAAGGATAATGCCATCTCCTTCATACTTCAATTTGATGAGATTTTTCGTTTTTTGGCCAACGAAGATTAGATTTTTGGTTTCGTGGAATTTAAGAAACTTATTAAAATACCCAATATTTTTTTGTGAGAAAATTCAGGGATAAAAACATCCTTAACTCATTGTTAATTTTGAATGTCGGAGATAGTCAACTTTATCTTTATTTTTCCTTTTTTTTCCTTTCTTTCCACTTCCTTCCTTTTTTCTTTTCTTTTTTTTTTCCGTAGTTGACATTGGTGAAAAGGCTTTTTTTTTAAAAAAAATTGTTTCCTTGGTTTTTTTGTTGGCCAGAGGAGAGAGGCGTGGTCGTGAAATAAAAGAGGGCTGACATAGAAAAGAAGTTTTGGGGGAAATCGAGGTGAAGAATCGAAAAGCCGGGAAGGAATGACTACAAACTTGCAATTGCCTCTAACTCCTACCACCGTTACTTCTTATCCCTATTTAGATTTCTCCTGGAAATCGTTCGAACTACTTTACACTGGCAACCCTAATTTCAATGGCTGTAACTTCTTCTCTCCGTCTCAGCACGGACGTCTCCGGAGGGCCAGACGATTTCTGTCCAGACGAACGGTATCTCTCGTTATCTAATGCCGTGCTTTCAAAAATTCCCATACCTCTCCTTTTGTTTTGAATGAGTTCGCATGATTATGCTGATATATCTGTCGCTTTGTCTGTTCTTACTATCCGATGCTGGAATATTGTACGAAGGGTTACTAAAATAATTTATATTTTCCTATAATAATGTGGTTTATTCTGCTTCAAATCAACATTCAAGTTTTGTAGCATATGGATTTGTTCGGGTGGTCGAAAGGTTCACGAGGCTTGTGGAGTTGTGTTAGAGTCTGACCATTATTCATGTCATCTTATAGATGATAGGCCCGTATTTGTAACCAATATATAAATATAGCACTAAAGACTGTGCGCGTCAATTCATTGCGCATGCGTCACATCAATTCTACCTTTTCACTTTCACTGCCTTTTCTATCTAGTTGGATTCAATCTGACATAAAGAGTGTAGAGCAGAGGATTGTAACATAAGATTGATTAGTCGTTCATGGGGGCTCATGATATATGTCCTGTCTATAGTAAGCAGCAAGCAAAATGCATTCATGGAACAACTGCTATGGCTATTTCAGTTGTTCAAGATTTCAAATGGAACTAATTGAATTGGATCGTTTAACTTGTTGGCCGCATTTTTTGGCTTCATAAATATTTCATCTAGGTTGGTACTTAAGTCAAGAATCTGCATTGGAATATTTACTACATTTGAGTGTTGGCTAGATGGCATTATACAGTTGTTTTTGGTTAAGTACCTTCCCCGTCATTATATAGTTTTGGCTTCCTGGTTTTAATTATAATTCGTTTCTTAAATGTTTGGTGTGGTTTAGCCCGTTTCATTGATCTTAGTCTTGTATGATAAATTCTCTGGGCAGTTGTTTTTCACTAATTTTTACTACCAGGGACTCTTTTTTATGTACTGGTATAGTGGCTTTTTGGAGATATGAGGAGACATCAAGACAAACAGACCAGGAGAATGGAGAATGTGGTATCCATGTTTGGTTCTGATGAAGTAGGCATACAAATTCCAACACAGGCCCAATCTGTAGTGGAAGGATCTGGGGCAGTTTTGGCATCAGAGTTCAAGCCTGTTCCTGATGTTGATTATCTACAGGCATGTAATCATTAACCATTTAAAGACTTTCGCTTAATGCTTTAAGCTCTGTGAAATCATTTTAAAATCATATTAATTCAATTGTCCACTTATAACCAGACTTCTTTCTTCTATATTATACTGTATTTAAGGTATTCAGACGGACTGGCATTGTCTTCTTCTTCTTCTTCTTTTTTTTTGCCTTTTTTTAAAAATTTTGAAATTGCCTTTTGAAGCAGCTGAAAAAAAAAATTATAATTCTAAATTACTATTGCAACTTGAAACCGACTCTAGAATTTTACTAGTTTAGTTGCACAATATCTTGAAGTGCATTCTGATATTTGGCAGGAGTTATTGGCCATTCAACAGCAAGGACCTAGAGCTATTGGATTTTTTGGGACACGGAACATGGGATTTATGCATCAGGAACTAATTGAGATCCTTAGCTATGCCATGGTTATAACTGTAAGATGATTTCAAACTGGTGTTTCTTATAATAGAATAACATACTTGTAGAGCTCATGACATGGTGATGGAGTACATGTTCTTACCATATTTTACTGACAATTTCCATGACTCTTTCTTACAACTACATGTGCATTTGCTGCTTTTAAATCTTGTTATTAGAAAAACCACATATATACATCTGGAGCATCTGGGACTAATGCAGCTGTTATTCGAGGTGCTTTAAGGGCAGAGAAACCAGAGTTGCTTACAGTGATTTTGCCTCAAAGCTTAAAGAAGCAGCCTCCTGAGAGTCAGGAGTTATTATCAAAAGTAAGTTTTAAGTGTCAGTGCTTGCTCAGTTCACACGTCAATTTCCGTGCATTATGAAATAAGATTGTCCAACTGTTGTATTCATTATTATTTCCTAGCCTCTTCATGTTTTTATCTACTGAACATTGGTTCCTCTATGTCTCTATTTCTGTGTTTGTGAGTGCATATCTGTTTTCTTAGCATTTCATTTGTAGTAATGAAATGTTATAACTCGTGGGATGGATGAAGGTAAGCTTTGAGAATCTATGTTTGCAGTTACAGCTTTTCTTAAGAATGAGTTTGAGGAGGTTTTACTTGAAGAATGAGATCCTAAATCTAGATTTTTCCACTGGATGCTTCTGGTTGGAGTAGTTTGATTTGGAAGATGAAAGATTGTACAGCTAATTTGGTTAGAGATCAGAATTGATAGCTAAAGAATCTTGTGCCTCTATCTGATTCTTCTACAGAAGAAATTAATTATAATCATAAACAGTCTCTTTGGGGTTAGATTGGAGTCCATTTACTCAAAGTCAACTTATTTTGAGGAGGAAGAAAAGAACAGCTATTTAGAGTATGTATGAAGTTCCAGGTCCCAGTGGGTTTATGAATGATTCTTTCAGAGTTGTTGGAGAATTAGTACAAGGATATTAATCATATTATGAAGGTTTTTCCTGAATTTCGTTTTTCTTTTCTTGGGTTTAGACTATGGATGGCATTAACTGTGTCTTCATTTGCATAGATGATCCATCATTGTGAATGAATGCTAGCCCATTAATCTAGTCTCAAATGATAACAAGATTTTGGCTAAGTTCAATTTACACAATGTATGCTGTATGGTGTTATTTATTTCTCAATTTCGAGTTTTTTGCTGTTTTATTTATTTTTTTGGGGGATAAGTTGGTTCTCATAGCTCACTTTATTACTTGGTTAATGGATATTTCAGAGTGGTTTCCTTTTCCTAATAGGAGCTCTAGATATTTAAATTTGGGCTATTAACCATTAAGTGTCTGTCATTCTATTGTTCTCAGTGCTAAGAAAAACTATAAGTTAGCTTTGACTGGATCTGATGGTTACTTGGAGGTAAAAAATTGCACCCATGCAGATCTCCACAACGCTTTACATACTTGGGGGAAAGTGTCATGTGATTGAGAAGGCCTCTTCCTGATCAAAATATTATTAAGCAATGATCAATGATACCTTTGTTAAATTTAAATTTAAAATTTATATATTGTTATATATTTTATTTGTATTTTTAATAATCTACATTAAAATGCAATATTTTCTTACTACTACTTGTCAAAATTGCTGCATTAATCTTCAATTAGATCTAGACAAATGAAGCACCAGCATGGATGCTTTTTTTCTTTTCTTTTCTTTTTTGTGACAGCATGCCGGATGTAAGATCGATCTCTGTATGTGTTGAAAATTCCAACTCGGATATTACTGGGGCATGGAATATTTTTCTTACATGAAAAGAGAACCATCAGTTATCAAAAAGGATGAAAGAGACACTCATGGATGGTATAGATTAACGCTTCTTATTTACGATAGGCAAAGGTGCTCACAGTACAGGAGATCCTGCTCTTCATTTTGAAGTTTGACATTTTATCTTGTCTGGTGGTACCTGTTATGAGCAATGTTTGGTTCCACCACCCCTGCCACATAATCCATGTAACTCATATAACTATACTGACCCAACTTCAATCTCCTGTCTACCACTGCAATTTTCAGGGGTCTCGATGCTCTACAATTATATTCATTGTGCCACAAATCTGAACCTGCCCATCGTTGCTGTTTCATAGCACCCTTGTCTATTCTTTTCTCTGGGATCTAGAATTCCTTCCTCATACTGTCAGATTACTGTAGATAAATTTATTTCCGGGAATTTATCTTGACTCCTCTTATTTGTATGTTCTGAGATTAAACGTCGTTAACCCCTAAAATAATGAAACTATTTTGGGACCTTAGGATACTGCTTTAATCTAAGTTCAAAGTTACTCCTTGCTTTCAAATAAAAGGTACGTGGCTGTGATTCGAATGATTTTGTTAATTGTGCAGGTTAAAAATGTGATAGAGAAGCCTCACAATGACCATCTACCTCTAATAGAAGCCAGCAGGTTTATATTTTTCTTGCCTTTTCTTAACATTACATTGAAACAACTTATCAGCATAAAGATTACACTATAAATCAATGATCATTATTAATATGACCATTAGTAATGGGGAAAATCAAAGATATTATTTCAACGCGAATTTTGAATCAGTCTTGACTATATCACTTTGCATTTACTTTCTAAGCACTATTTGTCAATGTTGTCTCATGATATGATAAATTCTGATTGTGGCCTAATAAAATTTGATGAATAAGCTTCTGGCAAGGTGCAACTGTTTCCTGTTTGTGATTAATTTATCAAGCGTCCAATTTATGTAGAATGAATAGCGGCGCTTTCCTTTCCCCTTTTTTTCTCTTTTTGGCGAGAGTAACACATTCTCTTGATGTTTCAAATTCAGGTTATGCAATATGAACATCCTTATGCATGTGCAGCAAGTCATTTGCTTTGCTTTCCATGATAGTAGGTTGCTAATGGAAACTTGTCAGGAGGCAAAAAACATGCGGAAGATTGTAACTCTCTTCTACCTTGATTGAGACAATTTTGATGCGTGTCTATACATTATATCTTCGTAGGGGTTGGGGAGAGACAGGATTGCTTATGGTTCTAAATCGGTGATTGCCTGGGCTTGGCCATCCCTGAACCGTTTAGATTCAGAAGGATTCAAATCTCATTCTTGAGAACGGTTGTGCGCTGTGCCCTTTTATTTAAAAAATGGCATTGATTCTCTGTACTATTTGGGATGCCAGTTTTGATGAATCAAAGTTGATTTTTATACCTGTTTGTTATGTTATTAAGAAATGGGATACCGGATTTGTCTGTAAGTTTGCGAAGGCAAGCAAAAGAACACTTGATCAGGGCTTAGCACGAGAGTATAGAATAGTGTGCTAAACAGAATTTAGTTAAAATGAAAATATTAAACCGAAGAATTTTATCATGATTTTTAAACGAATTATTTTATAAAGCTTTTTGTTTTTGTGAATAGATATTCCACAAAGTTTCATCATGTAGTTTTGATTCGTATACATATTGAATTTTAAATGTTTTCACTTTTCAAATAGAAATCAGAACACTACGGCATTCTAAAGAGGATTGAGGGAAATACGTGTGTTCACTTTAATGAAATTGTTATACTTGTCTTTTATTGGATAAATTCTTATATACTTCTATATTGTTATATCATTTTTGTTCTCTCTAATAAAAATGTTTTAATTATCATTTTTTGTGAATATAATATCTTAAATTTCTTTTGATTATTTTTCTCTCTTAATAACTCATTATAATAAATATCTGTAAGGTTCATAAAAATAGGTAATTTGAATATTTTTGGGAGAGAGCATAAATGAAGTAATCCTCTAGGGATGTAAGTAGTTGTGCCATTAATATATAATATAACTAGTACATTGCTATGAATGGATAACTTTGTAACTATTAGAAAAAATGAGAAATTACAATGTGATAGTTTTTTGAAAATGCAATTTTTATTTCAACATATTTGATAATATAAAATATTTTTAAGATATTATTAGATATTTTATTTGCAGGATACCTATCATTAAATTTGATATTTCCATTTTAAATATAATCATGGTACAATATAGAACTCATCATGTATGAATACTGCATATAATAGAAGTAAGTAAATTGGATAATATAGGTGGAGGTTATAAGATATATAAAGTTAAATAAATTATAGTATCATTTAAACTGGTCAATATAAGTTAAAAAAGTTATCACTACTTGTATCTCCCACAAATCCAATGAGAGTCGTATATGCTATGATATATTATGATTGAAATGGAATTTTTTTGAGTTATGTCCATTAAAAACGAATTTTATTTAAGAATTTTGATAATTTTTTAAATTATAGATATATGCTTAAAAAGTTTAGAAATTACTTTAACCTAGAAAAAAAACAAATGTATCCTCTTGTGATACATGCTTATGACTCGTATGATTTACACTTTATTCTTAATAAATTACAATATCTATATATAGTCTTGTTATCAAGTTTATTTTTATATTGATGTATTAAATTAAATTAATTATATAGAATGTATGAAAACATATTATGCATAGTAAATAAATCTTATTTTAAGAATATTCGAATTTTTTTATTACAAAATATTCAAACATTTTCAATTATAAGTATTTAGTTAAAAAGTTTAAAATTAATTGTTCGTCCTCTTATGATACTTGCTTGCAACTTATGGGATTTTCTGATTTTGGTTCTGATATTAAATTAATTATGAATATATTCAAAATATACCATTTATAATAAATATTTTTTAAGTTATGAATATGTGGCTAAAAATATTAGGAATTGTTTTTACTAAGTGAGAAAGCAGACATATAACCCCCATAATATGATGTTTGCATTTTTTTAAATAAAGTGCATTATTATATCTTGATTTGCTGTATAAAATTAACAATAAACTTATTCAAAACATATCATATAGAGCAAATATTATTTATTTTAATAAGGTTCTCAAATTTTTACCAAAGCATGGCACTTGCTTGACACGTGGATTGTGTGTGGTTTTTGTTGCATATAGCTCCCCACTCTTTATCATGAAGAATATAACTTCCTATTACTTATAATAAAGAATGTAACTCTTCATAACTTCCTCCATGACGACTGTAACTCCCCACTGCTTACATAGAATTCATCAACTTCAACTAAAAATTATGTTAATAATTTATTATTAGTAGTGTTGGAAATATAAAAAAAGTTATATTACATATTTGTAACTAAGAAAAAATAAAATTGTACAAATAATACAATGTCAGTCATTACTCAATTGGCAAAAAAATAATATTGTATAATCTAATTGAAGATTGATTACAAACTAAATTTCTAGATATTGTTATTTCATGTAACATGAATAGGATAAAGTTGATTACAAACTATTTTTTTTTAGGAAGGTTATTTTATGTACCATGAATAGAAACCATGTAAAAGACTCCATATTCTCCTACTTTTTATATAGTAAAGTGGGTCTATTATTTAAATTTTAAATTCAAATGAAAACTTGCAAACAAAATACAACAACTACCCATGAAAAGTGACAAACATTTGATATAATACAATAGAAATGTCACGTGTCAAGTAGGGGATATACTTTGCCACAACCGTTTTCACAATACCTCCGCACTTTTCACAAAAAAATCCATCCCCATCTAGCACCACCTCCTTTCCGCAATGCTTACAAGAGACATACATCCATAGTCAATCAACACGTATATTGACAATATCAGCCAAGCAAATAGGCATGGCATCCTGCATCACAATACCACATCATATGATAATACACCGGTATGGCTAGTATATTAGACATATAAGTAAAGAGAAAGACGTATATATAGTTCAAAACATAAGCACAAACACACCATGGTCTAGAATGAAGGTCTTCTATCCTCATATGATCATCCACCATTAGGAACTCCTCAACAACAGACAAAGTTGGAAACTCTTCTCTTCGCTGTAAAGGCAAAATGACCCATATTATACACATGCTTAAATTTACACATCATTAGAATTTTAAACAAAGATAGAGAAGTCACTGAAGAGGAAAAAATATCATAGTTTACGTATACTTAAACTCTCTCACTTTCCATAGCTGTATAATCAAAATAGTTGGTCCACTTTTTTGTCCAAGAGTGAGTCTCAAAAGGCCCGTAGGCACAGGGTTTTATCCTTTTGGGATCCCATAGTCACTCAAAAGGCGCCTCGGATATCAAAGGCCATGCCCCGATTACATATATGGCCTTCACTTTAAACGAGTCCATCCGATGTGGGACTTGAGCGCACCCTGCCTACTGCGTCTCCCTTCCCCCTTCATCCACTATGGGGTTCCTCAAAGTGTTAGGTCCCTAGCAGCACTTGGTGTAACACTCTCCTCACTAACGGAAAGAGTCGTCCTCGGCTCTTGTAACGGCACAGCGTCGCCCGTGCCTTGCAGCCGTAGCCAAGGTTGGGTCCCTAGCGGTGCCGGACTAGCACTGGCATCTCTCCTCGGTGCCAACACTAGCCAGGTTATATCCCCTCCCCATGGGGTTTCACAAATCGCCTCCCCAGGGATCGAAGCCACTACCTGGGGGTAAGTAGCGCCTCAATGCATCCCTGGTAGCCACTAGGCCACCCAGTGGTACTCAGGATGCTCCGCGTTGCCTGTTAAGGGGTCAGGGCGCGCGTTCGAGTCCTGGGGGAGGCGAAAGGAACGCGTAGTAGCCCCTACGCGG
>QFDD01121264.1:0-31329 GCA_006871305.1 Vachellia collinsii
AGGTGTAGTTGCTTAGCTTCCATCTCAGGAATGCCTTAATGCCATCTTGTTCTGAGAAGCAAATGAAGAAATAATGACCTAGAGGTACAAGCATTTCATTGATCGTAGTTCATTTTCTATTAGCTGATTGATTGATTTTTTTTAATGATTTATTGAAGGCTTTAGAGGAGGTTGAGAAGAATTTTGTGACAATGAGGTGTATGCTTCCTGGAGATGGGGGAATCAGAACCAAACATGGATAAGGTTACCTAGTGAACAGAGAAAGTTCTTGTCCACTGGATCTGACTACTTTGTTTAGTATTTAGTTACTACGGGCATGCTGGTGAGATCGAGAGAAAAAAGGGGATGTTGATGAGATTGAGAGAGTTAGAGCATCGCTGATGAAGCAATCTGGAGCGACTTGAACATAAGCACATCTTCCTTTCTTACTATTTTGAAAAACATTTCATGGGCAATATTGTCTTTTTACTCACATTTTCAAATCATTGTTGATCCAGTGCCCTGATTTGTGATTATATAAATTTAAAACCTTGATATGTTCTTTTACAATTTCAATGACCTTTTTCTTGAATTCTCCCTGCTTACTATTTGAATGAAAATAATTTCTATGTGTTTATAGAATTTGTAGGAAGTTTGTATTTAAAACAGAAAAATATGCAGGAAGTTCCTATCATAAAGATAAACATAACAAAAAAGTATGTAGATAGATGCAAATGACTTATACTTGACTTGACTTGGTCCTATCAGATTATATCAATTCAATAGTGTAATACACATGCTTATAAGAAAAAAATGATGAGCTGAACTGTTTGGATTTGGTTGTATATTTTATACATTTTAATTTTCATAAAAAGCTTATACTTTTCGGAGAATAATTTACAGTAAAAACGGAGTTGATATTTATTATGAGAAGAAGTATTTAAAAAGGACTAAGCTTGAAAAGAATGGAACTGCCCATCGTTTCGTCACTGCTTGAGACTTCACATAGTAGGGGCATTGACCTATCCCCTCTTGAATATAGACGCAATTCTGGATCACATTATTGTACGGCAAGCTCGGTGAGTTTCGCGAGACGCAATCCTGCAAACTCCTGTGTAAAGGCCATTCACCGATCTCCTCTCGATATAGACGCAATTCTGCATTACATTATCTCTATCAAGCTCGGTGATAGTTGAGAAGGAGATCAATGGCAGCTGCGTAAGATTTCCCCATCCTTCCTACTCCCATTAGCATTATTCTTCGCTCAGCATTACTCTTCGAATCGTTTTTTTTATAAATCAAACCTTCTCTCTTCGGTGATCTAGGGGTTTGCGAGAAGTTCTTCCTACACCATTAACTTCCACCTCACCTCCCCCGTCTCTTTTCGATGGAACCACCAGGTTCATTTCTTCTTCTATTCACCTTGTTTTTCCCCTATGGTTTATATTCTAATGTCTGATTTCTCATGCCCCTCTGATGATTTTTTCTATATTGGATGATTATCTTTTAGACTGTACGTCAGCTATAGTTGCCCTTTCGCGCAACGTGTATGGATCACTAGGAACTACAAGGTTGTTTTTATCACCCTCCATTCTATTTAGCCATCTCCTACTGGATTTAATTGCGCATATCTCTGCGTTGTTTGATCCAATCATTATTATATTCGTTCGTCTCTTTCTTGTCAAGTCATCAACATGTTGAACTTCAGGAACTTCAAGACAAGATCAAATTAGTTGGTATCGATCTTCAGGATAGGCCTACTTGGTACAAGGAGAAAGTCTACCCTGAAAATAAGGTGCTTGTTTTGATAACCAAAGAAAGATATTGATTCTCTTGTTGCTGTGATTTGCTATTTGTACTTGTCTTGGTTGACTGAGCTATTTGATCCTCCTGTTTGATCATGAACTTCCTAAGGTTCCATCGTTGGAACATAACGGCAAGGTTTTGGGAGAAAGTCTGGATTTGATCAAATACGTTGACTCAAACTTTGAAGGGCCATCTTTGTTTCCCAGTGTAAGAACCTATAGATTCCACGTGTCCATGAATCATGATAACCCTTGTCCCCTTCTCTGTTGATTAGTGAAACCACAATGTGAACATGAACATGTTTTCAGGATCCAGTCAAGAGCGAGTTCAGTGAGCAGTTAATTTCCCATGTTGATACATTTGTCAGGGAAGGGTTCACTTCAATGAAAGCAGTAGATCCTGTACAGCAAGCGAGTAAGATTTGAGTTTCTTAGAAGGAGGGTGATGTTGAAACGGATAAGTAACGCTTAAAATTGGCATTTTCATTCAGGTCCTGCTTTTGATTTCTTGGAGAATGCTCTTGGTAAATTCGATGATGGGCCATTCTTCCTTGGCCAATTTAGTTCGGTGAGTTGAAATAAGTAGTTTGCCGTTGAATTCGTTATCGATGTTATATTAAACTAGGAGCATAAGTTTTTGAAAAACCGTACCAAAAAAGTGTTGAAGTTGGAGAACCCAATATAAATATCTTCTTTCAAAGAAACTCACCCGACGTTGAACTCATGACCAAAAAAACCTTTTTATATAATAATATCTATGATTCTGCCAACTTTATCTAATAATAATATTCATGATGATGAAATCTGGTGACCATCAGGTGGATATTGCCTATGTTCCATTTGCTGAAAGGTTCCAAGTCGTCTTTTTTGAGGTTTTCAAGCATGATGTCACAGAAGGGAGGCCTAAACTTGCAATATGGATTGAGGTACATTGTAACCTGTACTGCTTAAAACTTTGGTATTTGAACAAATTCGTTCTTAGCTATTTGTAAAATAGCTGAAACAAATTCAGGTAATCAATCCAGAATTTCCTACATACCGCTTTCATTAAATGTCTTCATTCTGCTCTTTTTTTTGGCAGGCAGTGAACAAGATCGGTGCATATACCCAGACAAGAACTGATCCTAAGGAAATTGTTGACATCTTCAAGAAACGTTTTTTGGTAATAAAAAGAAAATAACTAGCACACAAACAACTCACGGTTTAATTTGAAACAGTGTGGTTGATTTCTGGCTGTGCTCTTTGCCACTTTGCTAATTAAGCTGTAACTTTTTGACTCTGCAGGCTCAACAGTGAACATCAAATGGCAGCGGGCACCCAAGATGCAAATGGTGTCCAATAAGTCTCAGTTATGTCGCTCCATTGATCATCCACCACTTTTTCCTCTCTTGTATTTTGTTTCTATTTGTAGTTTTCTTCTCTATTACCTTTTATTAAAAAAACAGAGGTGGCAGTTATGTTATTAGATATGGCGTTCTCCTTCGTGGGGAAATTATGGATGGCTTTTCTGTAGTCAATAGTATGTGTATATCGGATAGTTTGATAAGTGTGTGTTGGGCATTGTACTATCCTTCAACTACTACGTGGTCTTGCAACATCTCGCTCTCCTATTCTCATGATCAGAGAATACGGGATTAAATTTAATTCAAAAGAGATTTAGGGTTTGTTTGGGAAGTAATAAAACCTAGGTTTTAAACCTTGGTTTCACAGAATCCGAGGTATGTATGTGAGAGAGTTTTATCTCGGCTTGCGTGAAAGTGATTTTGAGAAGTGATTGGCAAACAAGCCCTTAACCGTCAGCATCGGTCGCGGGAATCTTAAAGTAAAATGACAATAGCGACGATCACTGTAGCTTCTCAGTAAAAAGGTTAAAGAGGCAAATTTCATTAAGATGACTAAAAAAATAATATTTTTGCTCGGTGTGGCGAAGGCAAAAGAAAATCCTTACACTTAACCTCAATTTCTAATTAGCAAGTGAGGCTTGGGAATTTTCAAGGGTTATGATAAAAGATTTATTTGTCTATGATTGATCAAACTTGAAACTTTCCACCAGGCGGGTATGCGTGGCTTCCTCATGGTTCATCATTCTAACCGAGTGGGCAGCATGGACGGATTACGTAAGAAATGAATGATGATGGAAAAGCTGCTTAAAAACGCAGATGGTCGCCACCGGCAGTGTCCGACGATCCCTGCAAGGCCTCGACTTCAGAGCTTTTGGCTGTGCCATTCAGCAGTGCACGGACCATGGTCTTGTCCGCCAGGCCAAGCAACTACATGCTCGCCTTATCCTGTTCTCAGTCACACCAGACAACTTCCTTGCCTCAAAGCTCATCACTTGCTACGCCAAATCCAACCATACCTTCGAAGCGCGCAGGGTGTTCGATGAAATTCCTCACAGAAATGTTTTCGCCTGGAATGCCATGATCATTGGCTACTCATCGAACGGTCTGTTCCATCATGCGCTGAAGCTTTTTTCATCTTTATCGTTCTCCACCAGTGCCCACCCTGATAATGTTTCTATTACTTCTGTTTTGAAGGTGCTTTCTTCATCGTCTTCTAGTCCCACCTCCGGAAAACAGATTCATGGTCATATTCTTCGGCATGGTCTGGATTCCGACGTTTTTGTTCTTAATGCTTTGGTCACGTATTACTCCAAATGTGAACTGCTTGGATTCGCGAGGACTATATTTGACAGAATGCCCCGAAGAGATATTGTGTCGTGGAATGCTATGATTGCCGGGTATTCTCAGAATGGGTTTTACGAAGAATGCAAGCAACTTTACTTAGAGATTCTAGCTTCGACGGGGTTTAATCCTGATGCTTTGACAGTTGTTAGTGTGCTGCAGGCCTGTGCTCAATCAAAGGATCTTCTATTCGGAATGGAAGTCCACCGTTTAGTCAGTGAGAACCAAATGAAGATGGATGTTTCACTTTGGAATGCTTTAATTGGGATGTATGCAAAATGTGGCAACTTGGATTACGCTCAGGAATTGTTTGAAGAAATGGGTGAGAAGGATGCAGTTACTTACGTTTCAATCATTTCAGGGTACATGTTTTATGGATTTGTTGACAAGGCCATGGCTTTGTTCCGAGAAATGAGACATCCAGGATTAAGCACCTGGAATGCTGTAATATCTGGTTTGGTTCAGAACAACCAGCATGAACGAGCGTTGGATTTAGTTCAAGAAATGCAGGCTTCATGTTCTAGACTAAATACCGTTACAATTTCTAGCATTCTCCCTGCATTTTCCTACTTTTCAAACCTGAGAGGAGGGAAAGAGATACATGCTTATGCCATCAGGAGAAGCTTCGATCAAACAACGTACGTTGCGACCGCTGTAATTGATACTTATGCAAAGCTGGGGTTTATTCATGGGGCACAACGTGTTTTTGATCAATCAGAATGTAGGAGCTTGGTAATTTGGACAGCAATTATATCAGCTTATGCTTCCCATGGAGATGCTAGTTGGGCCCTCGGTCTCTTTGGTCAGATGTTAAACAGCGGAGTTCATCCTGACCCTGTGACATTAACAGCAGTACTGGCTGCTTGTGCTCATTCTGGACAAGTGGATGAAGCTTGGGAAATCTTCAACACAATGTCCTTTAAATATGGAATTCAGCCCTTGGCAGAGCACTATGCTTGCATGGTGGGTGTTCTTAGCCGAGCCGGTAAGCTCTTGGAGGCCGCAGATTTGATTTCTAAAATGCCAGTTGAACCTGGTGCTAGAGTTTGGGGTGCTCTGCTGCATGGGGCTTCAGTTTACGGTGATGTGGAAATGGGCAGGTTTGCTTGTGATCATCTGTTCAGGATTGAGCCTGAGAATACCGGGAATTACGTAATTATGGCAAATTTATTTTCACAAGCTGGAAGATGGGAAGAAGCTAATAAAGTTAGGAGGAAAATGGAAGATATAGGGTTAAAGAAAATTCGTGGTAGTAGCTGGATTGAAACAAGTGAAGGATTACTAAGCTTCATGGCTAAGGATGTTTCAAGTGTAAGATCTGATGAGATTTACGCATTGTTGGAAGGATTGCTTGGTTTAATGAGAGAAGAATGGTATATTGTGCAAGAAGTGTTAGATGATGAAAGTGCTTTTATTTGACAACACCATGTATAGCCATTAGCTTAGCATTAAAAACTCCTTGCAGGTGGGGTTATTTTATTCAGCCTGAAATAGATCGCTCAACTATTGAACTGGTTTTCTTGGAAGAACTAGCAAGCCCCAGTATCTGAGGGAGGCCACAACAATGTCAAACTTTGTGCTTCACTTGACAATGAACTTTACTTTTCGGGGTTAAGTTCATACGGGCTAAAGCAAAACTCTTCTAGCATAATTGTGTTGTACATTGTAAAATTAATTCTAAAAGCTAATTCAAATATACAAGAACTGTCTTTATGCCCAATGATTGCTAATTTTACACACTTTAAGTGAAGCACCAAGCTCCAACACAGCATTATGCCCAGAACTGGTTTTAAAATTGAAGAATAAATATAGGCAAAACATGCTTTTATGAAAAGTTGATTTCAATTAAGCTTTATTATGCATTGTTTTTTTCAACTCAGTATTTGGGATTTCTAGCGGAACCTTAAAAATTTAACAGTTATTTTCCCCTTTTGTGACTGGTATTTTGGTGAATCGATTTCTTTAATGCCTAACAAGGGCTACATTTTTTAAGTGATATTATGATCTTTAATATAAAAGTTAGTTGATTTTAATTAGGGGAAATTAAGTAAGCAATTTAATCGATCTATTTATCAATTTTCTTTAAACTAATCTATCTGATTTATAAATTAAAATATAATCTAATGATATATATAAATATTTCAAAATGTATGTTATGATTAAGTAATTTATTTAACTTTGCCAAAATGTATTTCAACTGATTTTTATATTAAAGATTAAATGCAACAAGATTTTAAATTTTTAAGGTTATAAGATGTCTTTACATTTTTTGTCTGTTCTAACGTGGTCATCATGAAAAAAAATGCACTCAGAAGGGATCAAAAATGAGAAATCTACGATGACCAATGGCAAAAAAAAAAACTATGCCCATAATTTTCGAACCAATCTTTAATATTTTGTTTATGTTTGAAATCAGCGGCAATAAAATATTTATATAAAATTTAAATTTTTTAAAAGCATTTTTTTATATGTTTTCAAAAGCATTTACTATTAAGGATAAAACGATTTAAACCATTCTGATTGAACCTTTTTTCCCGGTGTTCTAGATTGCTCGCATTTATATTTATGAAATAAACACGATTGTGGTTGGCAAAAAAAAAAAACAGGATTGCGCGGGGAAGAACCCCGGCGAAGAACCGGAGGGAAAGTCAGTTTACAGGGTAAATTTTTTGTATTCGATCTCAAAAAAAAAAAAAAACAATAGCCCCCATTTCTCTTTTGATGCTTAAATTGATTCGCATTCGTTTAGGCAACCGAATATGTCGGATTTCGGTTTGAGTCTCCTCCACAATTTCGAACCCATGAGGTATGCAAATATATGTCGCAAGGCGGCTCATAATTGCCCTTACTGGCATATCCACGCGTCCTGGAACCCTAAAATAACGCCACCTGATGGATTGAAAGTAGAAAATTTCTTTGTTTCTGTGATTTTACCGTTTCTGGCTTGATATCGAGAGTGGGCCAACTCTTCGTATTTGCTATTTTCCCCTTCAACTAAGAGCACGCGATTGGTTTATTGATTTTTACGATTAATTAGAGTTCAACGTATGAACTCTGAGGTCCGTTTGGATTATCATTGAGAAATTGGAAGTATAGGGGTAGGATCGAGGTCATGTGCGTTAGACGGCACTTACAGCGGCTCTAAAGTTTGAAATGTGGTAGCATTCTGATATTGGTTCAACCAAAAGCCATGGGCAATAGAACTGCATCTGTTCTTGAAGCATGTTGTTGTCCTTACTGAGTAAGCGTTCGTTGGAGGTTGATTCTAGGTAAGTGATGTTGTACAGATTCGCATGTGTACATTGCCTCCGGTCATAACAATGTTTGTATGTCCTATATCGTTACTCAGGTTAAAAATTGAACTTGAATTCATTGGTTACAGCCTATTTCCTGGCGACCTGCTGTAAACATAACCCCCCCCCCCCGGGGCAAAAAAAAAAAAAACGCTTGGTGGCTCTCTTCTTTTATTTTATCAATGAGTACGCGTCTACGTCTGCAGGGATTCCTATGGATTTGCATTAAGACCTCAACACGCACAAAGTTACAGACAGTATGCTTCTATCTACAAGGTATCTGTAACTTTTGTTTTTGATTCTCAGTTCTTCTATATCAGGTTTAATATTTCAATCTCATAAAATAAAGGCAAGTGCACACATTTAGAAATATGTTACAGTCGTAATCAGCAAGTTGCGATTCTTTTTATTAATATTTTGGATAAAATAAATTTGCTTACAATTAGTATAATAAAAATTAATATAAAAAACTGTTGGAAGCACACGTTTCCCCCCACTTTTGACATAGTGAAAAGGTTTTTGTTTGGCTGGTAATTATGAGATAATGGCTGCAATGACCAGATCAAAATAAATGACACCAACTTCAGCTTGTTCCAAATTTCCAATGCTTGATGTCATGTCTCCTATGAAAATAAAATTCTTCTTCCATGTAACTTTGACTGGAAAGATGCATATTTTCATGTACATGATACCAGGAGGAGGAAGGTGAAAGGGCAGATAAATGGAGAGGCTTTCTTGAAGAGATAGTCAAATCATCTCAATCATGTTCTTTTGAGAGAAACCTAGAAGAAATTTCTAAAGCTAAGGGTAGTGAGATTAAAGAAGAGACAAGTTCAGGGAGCGCAAGGGAAGGAAATGATTTCAGTATTACGAAGTCTTATGAAGGGACTGAGTTAGAAGAACAGACAAGTGCAGAGAGGGTAAGTGAAGGACATGATTTGAGTTTGGAGAAATCTTGTGAAGGGACTAAGGTAGAAGAGGAGGCAGGTGCAGAGTGGGCAAGTGAAGGAAATGATTTGAGTGGCAGGAAGTCTTTTAAAGGTACTGAGATAAAGGAAGGAACTAATCTACAGTGGCAAAGAGAAGCAGATGAGTTAAGTGACAGGAGGGCTGCTGAAGGTACGGAGACTAAAGAAGGGAAACAAGGGACAATTCCAGCAAGGGCTAGTGAAGGGAATGATTCAGTTGGCAAGAACTCTGTTCCTGATGGTTCAACAGCAAGTAGCTCTGAAACGGAGCCGCACTGTCCAGAAGAAAGAAAGGGCCGTAAGGTTCAAACCTGGGGTGAAATTAGGCCTTCTCTTGCTGCCATTGAGAAACTGATGAGTAATCGTGTCAAGAAGGCAAACAAAATTGAGGTTGAGCAGACAAATGGTAAACACGATAATCTTGCATCTATAGAAGAATCTGAACGTCGAGAAGTGGCTTCTGAGGACATCCTTGGGGTAAAGGTCTGCACTAAAGAGATGCTATATAACAGTATCAGTGGCTCGAGGGAAGGAAATGCTTTAGAGGATCATGAATCACCTGACTTTTACTCTCAGCTAAAGGAATTGGAGTCCCTAGTACAGGGAGGAGTGCCAAAGGATCTCAGAGGAGAGGTATAATTGATGTTTTCTTGTTTGTCAAGCCACTTCTTATTTTAGTGAGGGTATAAATGTGGAGTCTTCTCTACAATATTTCTATTGTAGGTATGGCAAGCATTTGTAGGAGTGAAAACACGTCGGGTGGAAAGCTATTATGAGAATCTATTGGCTCAAGAAGCTGACAGTAGTGAAAGGAAGGAGCAGGGTGATTCATCTG
This sequence comes from Vachellia collinsii, assembly GCA_006871305.1. Classification (NCBI taxonomy): domain Eukaryota; kingdom Viridiplantae; phylum Streptophyta; class Magnoliopsida; order Fabales; family Fabaceae; genus Vachellia; species Vachellia collinsii. The sequence goes on from QFDD01121264.1 coordinate 9,565, forward strand.
GTGCATTAGGGAAATGGAGAAAGCAGATTGAGAAGGTCATTAGCTGCATGCGCCTTGGACTTTATTTTGATTTGTAGGTGCTGTTTCTTTTTCTTTAGATTGCAAGCTGGCTTTCTCCTTAGAATAATCATGCTTTTTATTCACAGGACATACCACGAACTTTCCCAGGACATCCTGCTTTGGATGAAAATGGCAGGAATTCCTTGAGGCGTTTACTCATAGCATATTCTCGGCACAACCCCTCTGTTGGTTACTGTCAGGTAACTCTGGTCCAATATTTCTCAATAAGTTTAGCTGCTGCTTCATCATTTTCCATTTTCAATTGACTTTTTATAAAATTTTCCTTCTGAAGAAAACATTTTCTGTAGAGGGTTTAAATAAATTGAATGGTTGATGCCACTTGGCAAATGAAACATAATATATCTAGATGTTCTTTTTGAATATTTTCTTTCACTCCAAAGAAATTTTTTTGCCATTTATGATTAATATAGCCTTTATATACTGATCAGCCTCTGGCAAGGTTATTATAGATATCCCCTCTTATTTGGGGAGTTATGTTAATGTTATTCGTTGACATCTTTATGGGTGGTAATCATCATTGTTGTTGTCCTCACCATAATCATTGTCATTATATTTTCTTGTTTTCAAAACATCTGCAGGCAATGAACTTTTTTGCTGGTTTGTTGCTGCTTCTCATGCCTGAGGAAAATGCATTTTGGTTAGTTTGAGAAACTTGTCTCATGTATTTTCCCCCAGTAATTCCCCTATTAAATAGCTCTAGTCAGGACTATATGAAAATAGAGGATGCTTCTGAGCAGACATTTACGGTTTCAGGGAGCATACTTGCGTTAACTTTATCTTTTGCCATAAGCTTATTGTATTTCTTTATACAGAAGACATGGTTTTGTCATGTATTTATGAACTAATTTATTTTTATGGGATCTCAGGGCATTGGTGGGCATTATTGATGATTATTTTGAGGGTTATTATACAGAGGAAATGGTAGAATCCCAGGTGCGGTTATATTTACTTCTGACCTAGTGAATTATATACTGAGTCAGGATTATATATTTGTACATAGTTTTAACTATAGCAGGTCTCTTAGTTATTCATTTTGGCGATCACATTTGATTTTGTTTTGTCAGGTAGACCAGCTTGTCTTTGAGGAATTAATGCGTGAAAGATTTCCCAAGCTGGGTTTGTACATATTAGATTTTCTTTGAAGTAATCTTCTTTAGTTGTCCTATGAAGCACTTGGGACAGCTTTTTATTCCATCAATGCTTCTGGTGCAGTTAATCATCTGGATTACTTGGGAGTGCAGTTGGCTTGGATAACTGGACCTTGGTTCCTATCAATCTTTGTTAACATGATTCCATGGGAAAGTGGTTAGATTTATGTGAAAATCTCTCACACACTCACTCACTCACTCTCGAGCACACGTATTCTTTCATGTTTCTGCATTGACGTAGAACTTATTTCTAAAGCTCACAACCTTATGGTGGATTTTCTCTGTATTTAGTTCTTCGAGTTTGGGATGTGTTGCTATTTGAAGGGAACCGTGTAATGCTATTTCGTACTGCCCTTGCTCTAATGGATTTATATGGTAATGAATTGTTATTTCTTGTCCTTGTGTCTGAGCTGCACAGAATAGTGTACCAAGTAAAATAACATCAATGTTACAAATTCTTTATGTCTTGTTCTAGGTCCTGCATTAGTTACAACAAAAGATGCAGGTGATGCAATTACTCTATTGCAATCACTTGCCGGCTCAACATTTGATAGCAGTCAGCTTGTCTTTACTGCTTGTGTAAGTTTTCTAGCTGTGACTGAGGCTAGATTGCAGGAACTGAGAGAAAAGCATCGGCCATCTGTACTAGTGGTTGTGGAGGAAAGGTCTAAAAGGGGCCGAGTTTGGAAGGATTCCAAAGGGCTTGCATCTAAACTGTACAGTTTCAAGCGTGACCCAGGATCACTGGTAGAGGAAATGAAAACCAATGGAGATGATATGGAAAATGTTGGGGACAAATCACTGTTGGAATCCCATTCCTCCAACTTGGATGAACTGCTCAATAGCCTCAATGTTGATTCAGAAGTAGATTCGGTTCCAGATCTCCAGGAACAGGTTGCTTCCTTTACATATTACCATTGAATTATATTGAAAGTCATCTTTGACTAAGCTTTTCTTCTCTTAAATTCACATCATAGAATTTTATCATGACATGAAGTTTCGTCTTCTTGTCTCCTCCAAAAAATTCAGGTCATATTTGATTATGGTAAGAGTGTGTTGTGCTGCATACAATACATTGAATAATTTGAGATTCCATATCCTGATCTGTGAAAACTTGTCTATAGGTTATTTTTAACATGCTTAAATAATTGGGTCAAGCATTTTTTCTATTGGTAGATGTTGTGTGATAACTCTATCCACATCATGCTAGTTTATTCACTTCCACCTGAAAGATTGAAAAGGCATCAGAATTGGATGGTTATGTGTCTTCTCATCTAGGCTTTTCTTGGTCGTTTAGTGATTGAGATTATTCTTCTCTGTGCAGGTGGTTTGGTTGAAGGTTGAGTTATGCAGAATGCTAGAGGAGAAAAGATCTGCTTTAATCAGGCTAGTAGCTTTGGTGTTTCGATGCTATATCCTCTTTTATAGTAGATCAATTTTATCAGCCCATAAATTATAACATAAAGATCAGAGGAGGTTTTTTAATAGATAATTGTTGATTATTCTAGTTTGGGATGGAAGTATTATCCAACCTGTTGTTGTTGGCATCATGCTTAACCTGTTTACTTTTTCATCTCCTGTCAATAGAGCATTACAAGGTATAACCTTAGGAAAAACCTTCAAGAAAATGCCAATGCCCCTTTCGCAGAGCCTTGCTAAGTGCTGCATTGTTGTTCTGCCTATGAATTTAATTTACTTCCTTTACAATGACGACTGTCAACCTTAAAGATCTAATACTTAAACAGAAGTTTCTTGTTCATCACTTTTGGCATTTGATGTCCTGTTTTCTATTTTTCTTAACCATTCCACTTTTCATTGGTCATGCAAAAGTTCCAACAAAATCATGCCTTATTAGGGTCATGAACTAATCTCTGTGTCCCTGTCCTTTAACAGATCTGAGGAGCTAGAAACAGCGCTTATGGAGATGGTCCAGCAAGATAATCGACGGGAATTGAGTGCCAAGGTAAATCTAACATTTGGGTGAATGCTGTGCTTATAGAAGATGTTAAAATTGAAAAGTACCGTGTTTCCTTGTCCTCTTATCATACAAATATTTGAATCATTTAAAAATTTAAATACATTATCTAGACTTATTACTGGTAATGTTGATGTGCAATCAGTTATCACGTATGAGCCATTGCTAAACATTAAGTTGTGAATACATGCATCTCTGAATCAAATCAATGGTGTTTCTATGCTTTATCCATGGTATTTAATGTGAACAGATAAGGAAATTAGAAGTTGATGTGATATTCGATTTCTTAATTGTCTCATTGGCGGAGAGGACTTTTACTTATTCAAGAAAACCCGCATGCGAGCTCTAGGAAAAACTAGTTCAATTCTAGCACAATAATGATTCCATTTCTTTTGGTAATCAATTGGCTTGTAAGGTTTGCAAATATGTTTATAATCATCCAGGTTGAGCAATTAGAGCAGGAGGTAGCTGAGCTGCAACAAGCCCTTGATGATAAGAAATTACAAGAAACTGCCATGCTGCAGGTTCTATGTGCTCCTGTTTTCTGCAGCGTCTTTATATAAACTTGTCTTGTGAAAAGTAATTATTAAAACTAAAAACTTTGTTTTCTTGAAAGCGTTGATTGTTCTTGTTGATACAGGTCCTAATGCGGGTAGAGCAGGAGCAAAAGGTTACTGAAGATGCTCGCCGAAGAGCTGAGCAAGACCTTGCTGCTCAGAAATATTTGGTTCATATACTTCAGGTAAACCTACATATAATCTTTAAATGAGCCTACTTATTTGTTTGATTTCCAAGTTTACCATAGATCAGAGTTCGGTTCTGAATTGAAAACTTGTTTTGGAAATTTCTGTCGATGGAATCAGCTTGTGAATGTCCCTGACTTGTATATCACAATGACCAAGAACAACAACTGTTATTTTTATTCTACTAATAATCTGATCAGGAGTCAGGATTGTCTATGTTCCCACTCTGTAAATAAATCTGACCCTGAAATGTTGAGCATACTAATATCTGATTTTATTCATTTAATGGCAATTTCTTATTAAGATCAGGTTCAGCTAGCATATTTTGCCCGATGCTACTCTTCTGTAGTTTCACATGCAACTATGTAAAAATATTCCAGTTTATGTTCTTACGTGATGGTTTTGGATGCAAGTATGAGTAGTTGAGAAATAAAGAAGCTGAACTATTATAAATCAAATATATTATCTATAGATTTTCTCTTGCTAGTGTCATGAAAAGGGAAGTATTCTTCACCATTTTGTTGTATATTTTATCCAATGCGGTGTGGATGAACGTGTGGCTGAACTTCGTTACTCTCAAATATTGTTACATAAACTCTTCTCCCACTACGTTTGTTTTTATGGTAATATCCATAGCGCGTAAATCCATTGAAGAGCTTTTGCATAATATGGTCACATCTATTTCCAAGAGAAGTGATCAAATTGATTAAGCATCTTGCTCTGTAGATACTTTGTATTAAATATCTTACAAGACATGACTGTATCCATTCCCAGTACTATACATATGCAGGAAAAGTATGATAAGGCCATGGCATCCATCAAAGAGCTGGAAAAGCGGGTTGTTATGGCTGAAAGCATGTTAGAGGCCACCCTTCAATATGAATCTGGCCAATCAAAAGCGCTTTCTCCAAGGTGCTAGTTATATCTATCACGTATATCAATTGAAAGTTAAGCTGTAGATTGATACATGCAACATTGCACACGTCAGCTTTTTGTAGACATCAAATTTCATCCTAGTTTCTTCGACCTATACCTTCGCGTTTCAAAATGACCATATTGTCGATTTATTGTTTGGAATATCAGTCCTTTTAGGTGTTCCTGTATTGCTCAATGGGTTTTGATGTAGGTCACAGAAGGTTTGTCCATATTAATCACATGATTTTTAACTCTATTACCAAGAGCAAGTTGCATATTATTAGAAACCCCTTTCTCTGAGATAAATTTCATTAAATTTTTGTAGGGGTGGTCGAATGCCAAGCTCAAGAGTTGAAATAGCCCCGCCAAAATTACGTCTAATAAATTTTGGACTAGGTTGGCGTGACAGAAACAAGGTAAAATCTATTTTTCCATTCCATATCTCCCAATTAGTGACCAAGTGATATTCAAGTATTGCACGTGATTACAATTTTGGCCTTCAAAGCATTCACAAGTAGATGGCATGCTAGTCCGAATTGGTTACTTCTTGATACCAAATTTCACTTAGCTGCAGTGTACGGTTCCTTGAATCAACACCTTGATTGTTCAAAGCAGAAAATACATTTCTTTCAAATTGATCGATTTAATAAAGAGGAATTATAAAAGCAATAGACATTTTAGCCATTTTCATTACTTATTTAATTCATGTTAGTGCAAGATTTAGACAACTATTGCAAATTAAGTCCTATAATTATAATAAAATACCTCAAAATAGATATAAAAATATATGATAAATTAGGGATTCATCAATTGTTCCAAAAGTACCATATTATCAAATTATTATGGAACATCAATCCAAGATATTCTCCCGTTGCTCAGCACCTCCATTCTGTTGGGCATTACACTGTACTTCTTATACACGTTTGTAAATATTAGTGTAAAATTGTTTCTTAAACATCCAATGGAGCAGGGCAAGCCGGCTAACGAAGAGGAATGCAGCGAAAGTCAGTCTGAAACTCAGTCTAAAGACAGGAGCAAAAGCCGTTGTTAGAACGAGCATGCTGTCACTTCCAGCGGGAATTCCATGATTAAGAACAAGGTGGATACATAGCAGTGCCATCTTGGTCGAGTACATGTGAGTTCACCCTTTTTTAAAATTATTTCCACCTCTGCCTTTGGTAATCTGGTGGTTATGTTGTCTCAGCTGAGGTAACTATCCTTTTGGATCATCTACAAAATCCAAACGGGTACATTAATAATCTATTATGTTATCTACTTCAGTCAGTCGTTCAGATATAAGCAGTTTTGGTAGGGGAGAAACTTATATGCAGTTCCTTGTCGTTGTTATTACGGTATTTTTTTCAATTCAAACATGGTATGTGTATAATAAATGTATCGTTTTTAAAATCAAATTACATATTTACGATATTATTTTTACAAGAAGATGCATTTTATACGTTAATTGGAGAATTTGATGACAAAGATATAAAGAATTACTGCCTACTCAACGATTTGTAATGTGATAACCAAATCTGTTAACTGTTATCATCATCATCAATCCATCGATATACATAAAATTTATAGAAAATCACTCTATAAATTATAGATAATGTAATTTTAGATTCTATATAATGTCCAATTTTCACGTCTGGTTCTACCATATTAAAGACATCGCAGAGATAGAACATTGAAATCCCTTCCATAAGTTAATGCATAACATTCAATATATCTTGAACTGTTCCCCAAGTCTTTTTACTGGTATATCTAAATTATCTAATATTATTTTACACTAGCTTCATTTCAGTTTCTTTGGAATGAACCGAGATGTAAAATTGGTCCACTCGGTTTTTAACAGGAGTGAAGTCGACTATTTTTTTTATGATTTTATGACTATTATTTTACTGAAAATAATTATATTTAAGATACATACTAAATATAGACATATCTCACATTGAAAATTTGAATTTTAGTTCATTATATTGTGAAGAATTAATACTTTTCACTAGACACAACCCATTGATGAGTGAGATCAGTTTTAACAGGAGTTCTTCGAAACAAAAGGAACCAAAAAGAAACAGACGAACAAATAGGCATTCTTGCATTAAAATCGTATGAACTTGATAACTACCAAATCGAATCCTATCCTGACGTGAAAATCTTGATACATAATGCGTCACACTGAGCCAAGATACTTGTCTTTGTCTTGGCTGGAAGCTCAACCACCAACTCACCGAAACTTCATATATAACAAAAATGAATAAATAAGAATCGAGAGGTCACAAGGAAAAGGTGAAACAATCTATATAGAGATCCAATGAAGAACTCAACATGCAATGTGCAAGCTTTGTTTGTGGTATAAAAACTACACTACTCAAAGCTTCATAACTTACAAATATAGCTTGACTATACAACAGAACCAGGATAAATATGAAGAAGCAAGGACTCCTTCAGAATGCCGATACATGGGGTAGTACTACTGCCAAGACAAGACACATAAATAATGAACCCAGCTCTTAAAAGGTGCTTAGAGGTTAAAAAAACAAGAATACTATATCTTGGCTCCGTGAGGAAACAAGAGCAATTTGTGTGCATCCTCATAACAGGAATAGAACAAAATTTCGAAGTCTTTTTCTCAACCTATACTCTAAACTGAGAGAACACCACCAAATGACAGCAGGTATTGATGTCTGTCAACCTATGTATTGCAGAGTGTCATTTGAAATATTGTACAGAATAAAGATGATCTCATAACCTTTGTGGAGAGCATGTCACTGCCCCCTCTTGCTTCTAGGAGTGGCGGGGGAAAGGCGAGAGCTTTGGAGCGACTGTGAGTTCGGGTCATATCTTTGTGAAGCAAGGTAACTCAACGCTGTTACTACATCAGCTATAACCGGACGCATGTTAGCCTGCTCCTGAACACACATCGCAGCAACTGCAAGGGCCTGGTACAAGCCTCTTGAAGGATACTGACCTTGGAGCATTGGATCAGCCATTTGTGAAAATTTTCGTCGATCTTTAAATAAGGGCCTTGCCTGCAATAACACAACCCCACACCAAAATTACTACTTTTATTTTAGCCAAGGCCAACGTATTATCTGATCTAACTCTGACCACTCTAGTAGCTTCATATAGTTTACAGGATCTGTCTTGGGAATAAAAAGTATAAAACAGTAATATTTAACAAAAGCATCCAAATCCTGCCAAAACTATGGAAAACTAGCTAAATACATAAATAAATCAGCATCAGCCCAAGAAGGTAATGCAACCAGAACTATTTATCTGACCATTGCCCATATTTATTTAGATCTCAGGTTTGCTTAAGAAGTCAGAACCAAAAGTGATTAATTACCATTGGTTCTCAAGCAGCGGTATGACTATGAAGGTAAAACTTTCCAAGCAAGAAAAAAGCATATTGAACTATGGGCCTACCCCTTTCCATTCAACCAGGCATATTCACTGACAGGTCAACCAGACATTTTGAATAATTCCCTATACTCTCCAGTAACTCTTGACTCATCATCCACCCCTATATATATATAACAAATGGAGGAGTTACTTACCCATGCAACAAGATTCTGTTCTCCAGCAGCCTTTGAATTGTCAATAGCTTTCCTTCCAGTAATTATTTCCAGAAGAACTACACCAAAGCTATAGACATCTGATTTAAGAGTCAGTTGTCCTGTCATTGCATACTCCGGAGCGCAATAACCATAGGTGCCCATAACCCTTGTTGACACATGAGTGTTCTCCCCTACTGGTCCAAGTTTGGCCAAGCCAAAATCAGATAACTTTGGATGATAACCTTCACCAAGCAAAATGTTTGAGCACTTCAAATCTCGGTATATGACAGGAGGGTTAGCTTTGTCATGCAGATATTCCAACCCTTTGGCTGCCCCAGCTGCTATTTTCATTCTTGTACTCCAGTCAAGACGCTTCTTGCCAGGAGAAACATCTGTAAATCAAGCATTTATGTAAGATCATTATCTACTGGGCAACAATGCATATTTTAAAGAAAAAATGTTTGATATAAATACCATGTAAGTGGTCTTCCAAGGAACCAAATGGCATATATTCATAAACTAAAAGCCTTTGATCTCCATCAGCACAATAACCAATGAGGCTGACAAGGTTAGGGTGGTGTAGTAGACTTAACATCAACACTTCAACTAGGAATTCTCTATTCCCTTGCAGCCCATTTCGGTCAAGTTGCTTAATTGCAACAACCTAAATCCAACACTAGAGAGGATGAATTATGTTGCTGACTCAAACTACACAGATTTTAAGCTTAAATGCATAATAAGATAACTCGAAAGCAACTACTTTGACAGCCAGAATACAGCAATGCAGAAAAGGAGAAAATGACTAATGATAAACAAAAGTAGGCTTCACAGCTTTATTCAGTAATTGATTAACTAAAAAAAACAAGATCATTTGGATTCAAACTTACCTGATTGTTACTTTCCAAGCGCCCTTTGTATACTCTTCCAAAACCTCCCTCGCCCAACAAGCATTCAGTTCTAAAGTTTCTAGTTGCAGTTGCCAACTCACGAAATGTGAAAGTCTGTGCTGCTATGTGGTCAGGGTTCCCAGTTTTAGAGGTATCCTTGGAATTTGTAGATGAATTCCTCTTCAACTTCCCTGTACACATGATTAACCATTTAAGGGGGCAGATTCAGAAGCCACGAAATGTCTCGTTTTGGCTTCTAAGAGCGTTCCAAATCTATTACTTGGAATTATGAACATAGTACAAGGCCCCTTTTATTGTCTAAGTCCAAAAGAAACTAAAGATCATTTAAATCTCAACCACAAACTCATTCTGCCACAAACGAGGGATCAATCCAAAACTACATCAATAAATCAAATTTAAGCCAGACACATTTTATAAACGCGAGCATCACGTGGACAATGCTGTAAATGGGAAAACTGACAGTACTGCAAGGCAATTCCCTCACTCGGGGGCAACTGGAGGTTGTAGCTGATAGCATCACCTAATTAAGACATGGATCAAATGAATATATCCAATATAAGCATTGAAATGAGAGAAAAGTCCTTGAAATTTGACTCTACTCCTGGTGAGCATAAAGTGGATTAAAAATAGCATGCTATAAATATGTAGATTTCCAGCCCAGGAAGGAAAAGGTGATAGGGCAGGTTAGCATAAACTAGTAAGTGCCACTGGGAGCTTAGCATATCGCAAAACCCCAACCGGGCATACCAATCCTGAATTTTGATTTTCGGGCGAAATCCCAGAAAAAGCAAGAGATAAATTAGTGGAAAGCGTATAAACTACCCCAAATAACTTCATCAAGAAGATGCAGCAGAAATCAAGTGAAAGCATGATTGACAAAGCCAAAAGGGTTTGCCACAATCATAAACATTTTGAAGATTCTCCTTTTTCCACACTACAAATAACTGTATCAGTACCTGCGCCTGCTCTTATCGGATCAACCATGCTCTCCTGCACCTCCATCTTCTTCGCCTGATTCTTTGTCTTCTTCTTAGTGTTCGAATTTCCAGAACAGGGAATCCAACCCATGTTTCACTATTCACCTCTCTCCCCCCCCCCTCCCCCCGGAGACGCAGGTAATGGCTGAAAAATGAAAACTCAACTGCCCCAATTCACAGCGTGAGACTCATGGATGACCCGACGCTGACCACAGGCTGCTCGGGCAACCACAATTGAAAAAGAACCTGCTTAGTTCTTGCCTCTCTCTTTTTCTCGCTCACGCTATTTTATCGGTTTTGTTCGGGAATTGTCTAGTGCACGTCGTATTCTTTTCAACTAGAGGTTTTAAAAAAAAAAAAAAAAAAAACTCCCACAAAAATCGTCACTGGCTTCGTTTTGGTCGGAGAAATTCAATGTTTGATGTTTTTTTTTTTTTTGCCAACTCCAATGTTTGATATCAAAAGAACAAGGAAATGTCCAATGTTTTATGGACTGGGTTGATTCAGTAAAGTAATAGAGATATCATCATATCAGTTTGAAATTTACTGATGTGTGAAATTACAACAAAATTAGTCCTGATTAAATTAATTTGTATTTATGTTAATTACATTACATTAATATATAACCTTCCAAATGATTGGGCAGTGGAGCACGGTATGGACAATTTTTATTAATATATAGTTAGAAAAAATAATGGATTTTTAAAATATCATAGCAATAAATGAAAAATGCGACATCAATGCATATTTACATTGATAATAAAATTCGTTGGCCTGAACGTTATCAATCTAATAAAGCTGATTCCAATGAAATGTAAACTTTTAAATATCGTTCTTCTATTTCTTTCCATACAAAAAATATTATTTTAATTGATGAGTTTATAAAATAATTCATTGTTTATGAAAAATATAACTTGGTTTTATGTAAGATTTTTACTATAATTCACTGTCGGTGAAAATATAAAATAATTCATTGTTTACCAAAAAAAAAAAAGTCACTCAATAAAATGTCGTTTGACTCCTTCCCCATTTAAATGCTTGCTTGTGTTGCCAGGCATAAAATATTGACTTTTTGGATTTGATAATTACTCGCATAAAATGGCATGCTAACCACTACGGATAAAAAATAAGGAAAAAAAAATAGATAACAAGATGTTCTTTCTATTCTATGGTCCTATATTGAATTTCCTATATGCAATTTTTTTTTTCCCTCGAGAAATCAAGGTCTATGATTCATGTGAGGTCTATTTACTAAATACAGTACTATTATTGTGAAGGTAAGCCAATGATTATGCTCTTGGGCACCTCTACAGAGTTCAAACAATCCAAGTATCCAACTTCAGCAAGACAACTGCATTAAATACTGACAGGCTGTGGATACTAGGGACATTCCTGTAATCATCATAATGTGGATCTCATAAACCATTTTAAAAAAAGTTATCTTTTTCCCCACAAGACATTCCTACAAACACCAAAAGTTACCCCCCCCCCACCCCAACAAAAAAACCAAAAAAACAAAAGAAAAGAAAAGAAAAGATAAGCAACAAGATGTTGAGGATAGAGTCAGAGCTGGATAAGGTTCCCAACTAACCCTTTAAGAGTTTGAATTGTATAAGGGATTTTGACTGTTTGAATATATGATATCAAGTTTAAATTCAGTTAAATATCTAAAACAGTTTCAGGAGAGTCACTTTTCAATTAGATCAAACAATATAACGTTTCAATTCAATTACGTTAGATAGATATATAAAATAACTCTAAAAGGGGGGGTTAGGGAAGGTTTCTTTCGTTAAAAATATTTTATGTTTGGAATACTAAATGTTAGATAAATGGTATCAGACGGCACTATTTAAAACCGCCAAATGTTTTGTTTGCTTATAAAAAATTTGTTGCTAATGAAATGGGAGATCACAAATAATGATACACACATGGATACCACGTCACATGTTACTTTATTTATCAGAATCTGAACTTTAACCACAAACCCTTTATTCATTCGTATCTACCTGACTCTAACACAATAATTAAATTAAGATTTACATGCTTACATCTAACAAATGCTGGTAGAGTTAATAAAGAATGGGCTTAATACCGATAAAGTTGTGACTTCAAATAATATGTTTGGCAAAAAAAATATATATATATCACTAAAGATATGAAATAGTTATTGATGAATAATTTGTAATTGTTTAATAAACATAAAGATATGTTTTTATGAATGAGCTTGAGGTCAAACTCAGCCAAACTTTAATTGGAAAAAAAATTTAAATGCTTACAAAATAACAAGCTTCTTAAAACAAGTGGACAGCTAGTTATCATTAAAAAAAAACTTTTAATTTTAAACATTTTGACCTTGAGAGAGCGGTAGGGATGCTATGTTAGTGTGTGTATAGTACACTTGCTAAAAAAAATATAAGATTATTTAACTATTTTTTTAAAGATTAATGCTAAATGCATTATTTAAAATTATTTATTTATATGTATCATTAAATTATTTATCAATTTACAAATCAAACAAATTAATTTAAAAAAATAATAAATATCAACACATTAAAGCTGTACATGTAGCTTTCTTAGAGCCCGTTTGGGAAATCGTTGGGGAATGACTTTTGTTAAAATGTATTTTGGGAAAAGGAGTTTTTGTCAGAATGCATTTTGAAAGAAGGAGTTTATGTTTGGATAGGATAGATTCAAAATGACTTTTAGTAGAATGCATTTATGTTTGGATAAATGTTGAAGAAGTGACTTTTTAAGAAAAATTATTTAAAATGGAATGAAAATTATTAATACATATACATTATTTTACATATTATGATAAAATGAAAGAAAATAAAATGAAAAAAAATGGAATAAAAGAAAATATATTTACATTACAAATAATTGAAAAATGGAATAAAAGAAAATATATTTACACTACATATTATAATTTTTTTTTAACATGTAAGTGAAATTTTTTTTTTAACAAAACATGTAAGTGAAATTATATGCTGCCTGGAGGATTGTTGGCAAAAAAAAACACGTGTTTGGAGGGTGATGGGGGTAAGGGGAAGTGAAGGCATTGAAAGATGAGGGAGGGAGCCAATGGGAGAGTGCTACGTTGGGGTATGGTTCAGAAAAGAGGGATGGGGGGAGTGTTGATAAGATGGCTGTGGCAGGTTGAGGGTACGGTGATGAAGGCCTCAATGAAAAAGTAAAACGATACTTTTTTTAATTTTTGTTAAAATTTCCGTTTTTGAAAATGCATTCTTCAAAATTGTGTATCCAAACATTTTAAAAATTAGAAATGGACTTCTGATCGTTCGAATGCATTTGGAGGGACAAACGAGGTTGCCAAACATGCACTTAATATACTAAAAGGCACAATTTTATCACCTACGCAACCTACGGAATGTTCTTTTTACGGACATTTCCAACTATTAGAGATGAAGGCGACAAGCATATATTAAATATTTATAAGAATAAAATAGTTAAATAACCACTATACGATTAATAATAAAAATGTAATAACTCAACGGGAAAAAAAACTACGATGATAGTATGAGAAATAAATTTTAGACACGTAAAGAAAAAGAATACAATAATCTGTTGAGATTTTAAATTCAAACTTAACTAACATGTGATTAATTTAATAGTGTCAATGACATATCCAAAATAACTAACAAATACTAGTCACTATTCATACTCCATTGATCATTGCCTAGGCTGCAAAATCAGAAATTGGGGTTATTGGGATAAGAAGCCTTTAAAACTTGATCCACGGTTCAATCAAATGAGCAAGATGAGTTCACCCATCATTCCTAAATAATGAGCTAATTCTTACTGATAAGGGTACAGAACAAGCCTAATAACGCTAAAACAATAAGAGAAAATGGATCATGACCAGGTTAAAGGAGGGGACGGTGAATGTACTGACACAGATATCAGAACAAGATCTTGTATGGTCATTTGGCACCATAATACAAATTCCATTTTCATATTTCATCTTGAAGACTAAATAGAGGGATTCTAATGTTTGTTTCCCAGTTGACGAGTAATTCATGGCTTGAGTTTTTCAGAGGCCACAGCACCAATAGTTTTGCGTGGCATCTCATGGTTGTGTTTCCCCTCATATGTAGTGATAAATGCTTTTGGGTCATCTACTGATCTTTCCACATGTTTCCGGGCACTGCACTTTATGTTAGTGCATCTATAATAACTTCTGCAAATGATACAAAATTAGTGCACGAGATACGGATCAGAAGCTAAAAAAACTGATGCTGGAAAACATACACAAGGGAACAAAAGAACCAGAGTGTGAACCTGGGATATGGATTGCCTTTCACCACCTTCTGCCCATATTTCCTCCAGCGAAAGCCGTCTCCAAGTACTTCAGAATCTGTAGAACTCCGAACCACCACTTGAGGCTCCACTAAACCTTCCTCTGTTACTGCTACCTCATTGGTTTGATTCTCGTTTTTCCTGAATGAAAAAATCAGCAGTGTTCATTGAAGAACCTGATGATGACAGACATCAATGGAAATAAGCTGATTCTCGTTGAATTGGCCTGTTACCTTCTTTTACTTTTTGGTTCATCTTCCTCCACCTCATTTCCCTTGCTTCCTCCTTCCTCACATTCCTCACTTTGAGCATATGAATTCTCAGGGCTTCCTACAGCTTTGACAACATAGCCTGCGTCCCTCTGGTTCTCTATTCTATTTTCCTTCTTCTCATTTAAGTTAGGATTACCGCATAAATGGTTATTACAATTAGTATCTTGACCTAATCCATCAGACACGATTCCTGATCCTTGTGTTCCTGTTGAGTTGCGCTTAGGAGGCTGAGGCTTTGAATGGTTGTGCTCCCCTTTATACACAATTTCAGCAATCTGTCCATCAAATGATCTTTCAACCTTCTTCTTCACTGGACAATTAGGATGCGTGCATTTGTAATAACTCCTCGGATACTCGCTTCCTTTAACTTGCTTCTGCCCATATTTCCTCCAGTTATACCCATCATAACAAGGTCTATCACCACCATTACTAGTAGATGGTGAGGTTTTCTGGTCTTCCTCTGGGCTCTGCTGTACCATCTTGAAACATTCAATTGCCAGATGATTTGATTCAGCACGTGGTGTGTTATTATTCTGAACATTAATTGAGCTCAAATTGGACCTTGGTTTCTCCTGATTGCGATGTTGAAACTGCTGGCTATGACTGGTACTGTAATTTCCCTTAAGTGAATGAAACAAAAAAAAAAACTCATGAACTCAATCTCACATGAGCGACATAGCCTTATTAAGAAATGCATATAATTCTGACCATATTTGCCAAAAGAGAGACGGTGGCCTTGGAGACAAGCTTAGCCGTAGGTTTGTAAACGATTGTTTGATTAGTGTCTTGTTTATTGCGACTTTTGTAAGATGGGTTAGCCTGAAAATGTCAACCACCACATATGGGAAATCAAGATTCAGTAAGTGCCGAAATAAGCAGTCTGTGTTTCAGACTGGTGAAACTGAAAGTTTACCTCAGAAGAAATAAACCCAGCCGGAGGCGGGCGGTTCATGGCAGGCTTGAACCTCACAGTCTTTGGTCTAATGGCTGAAACTGTGGCTTGAGAAGATTCAATAGAAGGAGAGGCATTGATGGCACCAGCAAGTAGCTCGGAGAAAGATCTAAAAGGGGGGCAAGTAGGCCTTGAAGCTACTGGTTTTGTAACAACTACTCTTTCAGCTTCCTTAACATCCATCCTCAATAACCAAATTTTTTCTTCAAGAGCTGATCCTTTCTTAAATTCAAAACTCCTGGCTATGAACGTTGATATTGAGCAGAAAACTTCACATGACAAAAATTTCTGTTAATTTGACTCCAAACTAGCCCGAGGTGCAAATAAACATCTTCACAGCTGAAACTGTAGGATGATAATTAGATAGCATCACAAAGGAAAGACAGCAAAATATTTGATTGTGATCTCCAATCAAGACCCCAAAAAAAAAAAAAAAAAACCTTATGTTATTAAGAGTATGACTCATGCTACAGAACTGATTAAAGGTAGAAAAAGTCCACTGAAATATAATCTCGTAGTTATTAAGTTTGAGGATAAAAATCATAACACTACTGCCACCTTATTTTTTCTGCAAACCAACTTATAACCGGCAAGTGTTCCAGACTTTTGTTTCACATTCACAGAACCATAAATAGGCATCATTTTGATTGTAGACAAAGAGTATGCAAGATATGAATAGTTTTGTTTCTTGAGCTTTTTTGCTCTGAAGGAAGGAACCGAATGGCAAGTTGTTTGCTTTCAATTTGGGTCAACAAACTGGGAATTTTCAACTTCTTGGCAATCTTTTACGTTGAGCTGCATGGAAAGTCAGTGAAAACAGAAGCATGGACTTAAAATCTAGTCCTAATAATAAATAAGGTAGACCATCCTATCTCTAGTATGTACAAACCAAGAGCTATTCACAAGCACCACGACTCTCAGATGAGAAAATTCTCAATCCACATCCACTCACTAGAGGGAAGACTTTAGGGGTCTGAGGAATGAACAAACCAACTAGACCTTTGTAGCAGCATCCTCAAACTTCAAGTTGGGAAACGTTGCTCACAACTGGAGTCAAACTATTTGCATAAATGAAAATATGAATCAGTTGTTCTCTCCGAAATCACCCAAGCTTATACCGCATTCCCATGTTTGGAGAAATAATCACCATTTTGTAGGTCTCTAACTTACAAAGAAGGATACTTTCAGACATTTAAACTTCATAATCCTGAATATGGAACCATGTAAAGACCGCATGTCATCAAAAAGAACCAAACCTCAGCTCCCACATGGAAAAAAGTTTCCTGGTTTCATCAGGGAATTGTCTTTTCTAAGTGATTTCTCATATTATCTATGTAATGCCAATGAAAATTATAAACAAAAGGCACATTATCAATGCAAACAAAGAAGCTTTGTCCCTCCATGGTTTTTTTTTTTTTTTTTTATTTTGGGATAGTGCAGAACAGAACAGAACTAGCAGCTATAAAGAATGTCTAAAATCGAACAATAGGGAAGGGCATCAAAATAGTCTAAAGAGCTAATCTACTGATGCAACCCCTTCTTCCATACAGCAGAACTTGAGTCAGTGGACATGAAATATGCAGAACCCAGAAAAGCCAGAGAAACATGCATCAAGCATAGACATGAAAAGCTAACTGTGAAGCAGTAATATTCCGCTTTCCTTCTAATTTATCCCCTTTTCAAACTGCTGGCTTCTTCCCATTAAAAAAAAATTGTTGGATTGGAAGATGAAATAAGGAAAGAAGTAGTACTAACCAGAAAGTCAAGAAGCTACCGGAAGGCGTATAAAACCGAGTTCAACCATCTGCATTTCAAAGCCCAGAGTTTTATAAAGAAAACTAATAATCATAATAAAAAAATATTTTAACAGAAAAAACAGAGATGCCTCAAGAGCACAAGAAATAGTCAGAGCCCTGCGAAGGAAACAGCTTACGCAGCTCAACATACCTTATTACTAGAGTTCTTGTCCTCTTCAGTGCTCTAAATTTCTTATCCAGAGGCTTTCTACATATACAGATACGATCAGAGAAAGGGAAAGGGGTTGTACTACTGTTCTGGGTTTTAGAAGTTCTTTTTTTTTTTTTGGACCTGATCAGAAATTCTGAATCTACTGTTTTGGGACTTCTATGAAAATTGCCACCTGTTAAAATTATTCATCTTTATATAAAAAAAATAAAACTTTGATCATTTATTAATGATGGGATTGGGAATTCTGAAATTTGGGATTGGTGATTAGCAGCTGGAGAGGAGAAGCCAACCCCCAAAACGAGAGGCGGATCGAAGGCCCAACTAACTTTTTCCAATGAAAGCTTTGACTCTACGATATACTACTTTAAAACGGAGGGGATGGAGATGTTCCACGCGCATCCTAGTGCATAGGATGCGCGTGATCGACACTTCGAATCTGATTGGGTAAGAATCTGACTTCTGCCTTGTCGTACGTAGCCGTTTCTGAGCCGTTTGCTAGACACTGATGCTCCAGTCCAGATGGGGCAGTCTAACTTTAAGGGAGATTAATGCAAAGTACGTATCCCTGGATGTATGAAAAGACTATTTTATTCTCATAGCCCTTCTACTGCCCCCCCGAACCTGGGGCAGGGTAAAAGCGTCCTTTCATTGTTTTTTTAAAATTTTGCTTTTCTATGTTTTTAAACTTTAAAACGACTCTTTTTAACAACAAAATGTCTTTTTTAAAAAAATACAAGGTTGAAATAAAATTTTTTTTATGTACTTATTGTTTAAACTGTAAATTATGTAAAAAAAAAAGTTGATTCTATAATTAATTTAAATAGGCACAAATATGTTTTAAATGTACTATGAAGTATGAACAGGTAAAAATATTTTCAATTGTTTTTCCCAGTAATGAGAATTTGCTGCTTAAATATTTAAAATTATAAACAAAAATTAAGATACTGTCAGTAAGCTTTTGCACCATCATAACGGTAGTGTTATTGTGTTAGATTGCGAATCAAGCTTCCTTCAACCATAACCTTTTTAATGGATAAAATCCCCAAATTTTAGATTTATTATGAGTTTTAAATATGTTTCCATCGTGTTTAATTTCTCAACTATCGTGCTTATAGAGTTAACACCTACCATTCCTTTAATTACAAAAAAAAAAATCCCCAACTATCATGACCTGTGAATTTGAAAATGGATATCGTTTCAATTTCAAGCCCTTGGATGTTAGGAAGAAAAATTCCTTTCCATCCTTCTCATGCCAAGCAAATTTCAATTTTATTTTTTTATGTAAGTAATGTTTAAGTGAGTTGGGTTTAAGATATATTTACAGACTATTTATCAATAAAATTCTCACATTATCCATGGAATTTGAATTTATGATTTTGTGAGTTATGATATAATTCTTTATTAAATATACTAACATTTTTTTGTACGCCAAATCTTAATTTTGTGATTAGGGTTTGTTTGTCAATCCTCTATCATCACTTTTAAAATCACTTTCACATAAATTGAGATAAAACTCCTCTCATATATTTATTTCAGATTACGTAAAATCACTTTTCAAAAGTTAATTCAAACAAACTGTTAATATCACATGCTGTTAACTTTAGATCTGATTTTTCATACATGGGCCACCCTTCTTCATGCATGACAAAAATATGATTCCTTTGGTCCTAGAAGAAAATATCTAAGATCTACAAGGTACAATATCTTTTTAAAACGCACGTGCTAGTAAGGATTCTGAAAGCACGGCTCTTATGATGCTTTGGCAGTGACCTAAGTTTCAACAATAACCTGTAACTTAAAGAAAACGTGTCTGACGCTCAATTGTAGAACTTGTTTTAGAATATTTTTTTAGAAGTGATTGTACGTAATTTAAGATAAATGTGTAAGATGAATTTTATCTTAATTTACGTAAAAATATTTCTATAAATTGTTTCAAAATATGCTCATTATCTCAATTCTTTTAAACTAAATTTCGAATGGATTAGAATTTCATAATTGTCAGAAATCACCTGAGATGAATTAATTTACATTACTGGTACTCCATCCAGTCCTAATTAGCAGTTATTTCTTGAATACTAAATGTAAGATATCTTTTACAGTGTAATATTCATTATAAAAAGGATCAAATAAAAAGAGTATGAGCTTTTAATTTGTGAAACGGTGCGGTCATTTTTTTAAGCTTCAACGTGGATTTATTCAAGCATTAATGAACTTCTTCCAATCTTACCCCAACTAATTACATATCCCCAACTCCTTTTTCTATTTACCCATCTCATATACTATTTTTTTTTTACGTTCATTCTCTCTTAGGCTCTGTGTCTCTGTAAATAAGAATGTTTTTTTTAAAGTAAGTTACATTTTTTTAACTCTGATTATTATTTTAATTAATTTTAACCGGATTTTAATATATGTGACTTCGTTATTCAAAACTTATAAACATAACCAAAGAGTATTAATTAAGGATAATTATTCGGTTTGAATTTTTATCAAAAACTATAAGTAAAATTAAATTAGTTAGAGAACATATCTTTCCCAAAGAGTGATAGCGTGGCCTGATCACGCGGTGTGACCAAGAGCAGTAGCTGTCGGCTGGGCTCCCTCCAGACATACTAATTAGGATTTAATTATTTGGGTTGCAATTATAAATTTTACTACGGCTTGCTACGTACCTACACCTTTGCAAATGGTCCACCTTTCATTCACAGTTACTATTCCACTCATCATTATTAGCGTTTATACTGTTGCTGCATATCGACATCGAACTGTTTAGTGAATATTATGTATTAAGGATTGAAACAAATGTATTTTTATTGATGCCTGGCACTGTTCCTTGCGCTCCTTAATTTGTCACTGTCAAATTTGTACAATGTACACTTTAATGAGTTTATATAATCACGTACGGTGTTATTAACACTCACTGTGTAACAGACTGTTCGCTTAAACCTTTGAATCTGATTAGTTATATAGCAGAAAAAGAACCTGATGAGTTAGACACCCACGCGCGCGCGCGCACTTGTTATTGGCTTTCAACAAATGTAATCTTATTATTGTTTTTAGTTATAATGTAACATGAACAAAATTTACAATACAGGAGGCGAGTGCATAAGATTAGGGTTTGGTGGGGGTAGGGTTTGAAGATTAGGTGCGGCTTTGGAATGTTAGATGAGTCACGTGCGGAAAGTTGACAGGCGGCAAGGAAAGGATGACTGGTTAGTAACGAGTCCCCTCCCCATTTTGATGGACCATGTTACCAAAACTTTAATGCTTCCCACGGCTACGTTTGCCAAAAATGTAATGGTCCAAATCAATTAATGTTGACCGTTTAGTAAACATACAGCTTAAGAACATGGTGCAAAAGTATATAAAGTTTCCAACGTTAGATGACATTTAACTTTTCAGAAATACTCGAAATCCTTTTGACAAATTACAGCTGAGAAAGACATAAATCTAGTACTGGATGCTTCATGTCACCAATTGGACCGCACGCATGACGCATCGTTGTCCTAACCGGTCACTGTTCATTTATGAATTGAATGTCCGCGCCACACAGGATCTGGAGCCAATATTACTAGTATTCAGTTGTCTTCTTCCACAATACTACATATCTTTAATTTTAATATAAATACCAGTTCATTTTTTAAGAGATTAAAAAAATTTAAAAAATTATTTAATTATGATATATATTTTGAAATATTTAGTGAATCGTTAGATTATTTATCAGTCTATAAATCAAGTAAATTAATTTAGTTAAAAATAATAAATATATTAGTTGATTAACTTTCTTAATCTCTTAAAAAATATCAAATGAATCATATATTAAAATATCGATATTTTTAAGTATTTTCTAAAGAACCCCACTATGATTGCACTTCATGCATTGCTCTCC
Source organism: Vachellia collinsii (assembly GCA_006871305.1). Classification (NCBI taxonomy): domain Eukaryota; kingdom Viridiplantae; phylum Streptophyta; class Magnoliopsida; order Fabales; family Fabaceae; genus Vachellia; species Vachellia collinsii. The sequence continues at coordinate 31,267 of QFDD01121264.1, forward strand.
CCTAATCACCTTATATCAAGGGAGACAGAGGGTTGCATCACCCACAAGGCCAGTTTGGCCTCA
>QFDD01121265.1:0-31350 GCA_006871305.1 Vachellia collinsii
GCATTGGGATTAAAGAACTGGTTACGCATAACTTTTGCAGTTGAACCTCCAGCACTTGAAGAAGGCCTTGAGAGGGTCAGAGTCTTCTGCCAAAGGCATTCCAAGAAGTGATTTGGATCTCATTCTATTGCAGTGTCAATGTATGAAAGAATTTATTGACAAAAGTAGTCTTTGGATATTGACAAAAGTAGTCTTTGGATATTGACAAGTTTCTTTTTCTTTTTTGTCCTTTGTTTAGATGGCTATTAACATGGCCATATTCAAGCATTATTAAACTTAATTAATGATAGCTCTTAAAAACGTTTTTTTTAAACTCAAAATTTTATATACTTAATTGATTAAAAATTCCTTTCTTTAGAATAATGGGTGTTGGTAGATGTTGGCAATTTCTTCCTTAAATATTTACTAGTTAAAAAGTCAAATCTTGATAAATTATTTGACATTTTTTAATATACAATTTTTCTTAAAATATTAAGAAGCTGTTTTTCCCCCCTTGAATCTTTATGATTTTACTCTGAACAATGGGCATCAACACCTTTGAAATTTTTAAAGCAACAGTTTGAAAACTTAATTTGTAATAATAATATGTATTACCATTTTCGGTTTAGTTGATTTTTTTAAGAAATTAAAAAAAAAATACTTAACTAATATATTTATAATTTTTTTTAAATTTATTTACAATTTTTCTTTAAACTAAATTACTTTTAATATATAATTTCATGTTACATATAAATATTTTAAAATATATATTATAATTAAATAATTTATTCAGTAATAAATGATATTTTGTATATTACAATTTCTTTTGACAAAAAAAAATATTACAATTATAGCGCTTTTTTTGATTCAACGATAGAGTGGTACCTCTCTTGGCCTCCTTATTCTTCTGCGCATATATCATTGTCCCCAAGTAAATAATCCTGTTGTTAAACTTGGTTGCTCTCTCAGTCAAACTGTAGTCACGGAAGGAAATGGAGCAGGAGAGGGAACACTCGAAATGGAACTTCCAGGGGAACGAAGAGCTGAATGCTTCAGCAGTTTCAGTGAGAGGGGTCTTCAACAAGCTGATGCCTAACCTTAACAAAGAAGATCAGAGACCATTGCTTCGTCTTTGCCGTGCTGACCCAACCGACTTCTCTTGCTTTCGGACCACCGTTGTGGCTCCTGATGCTATCAGTAGCGCTGTCCAGTCCTTTCGCTTCAATTGTTACCCTCCCACCGTTGGCTTGTTTGAGGCGAGGAGGTTAGTTCAGTCTTGTGTCCGGGAACTTTATCAGATGACGATGCATATGTGGTGTTCGACCAATGTCCTAAATGGGTTTATATGCTAATGACTAACAAGTTGTATATTCATGGTTAAAGGAAATGTTTTATCAGTGAGCGAATTCAATCCTTCCGTTAAAACCAGAAACATTTAACTTACACAGACAGAAATTTTGGTCCCACCAAAGATGGTGGTAATCCTGAGCAACTTCTTGAGCCAAATATCTGTTTTACCTTCCAAATAAATTAGGTGACTTTTACAATTACCCTAACAGGGCTGTTGCAGAACATCTGTCTTCTGACCTTCCGTTCCAGTTATCACCAGACGATGTTTATATCACCCTTGGTTGCACTCAGGCTATAAATATAATAATATCTGTCCTTTCACGTCCTGGCGCCAACATTCTTCTTCCTAGACCAGGGTACCCACAATATGAAGCCCGTGCGGCTTGCAGTGGTCTTGAAGTTCACCATTTTGATCTTTTGCCTGAGAGAGGTTGGGAGATTGATATCAATGCTTTAGAAGCTCTTGCAGATGAGAACACTGTGGCTATGGTTATTATTAATCCTAGCAATCCTTGTGGGAATGTTTGCACGTACCAGCATTTGAAAAGGGTATTTTAAATAACGTTTTAATTTCCGTTCATTGTCTTAAGAGTGGAAATTAATAAGATATGGAAAATGAGATTGATTTTCAGGACTATTGCAGGTTGCAGAGACAGCGAGGAAACTTGGAATCTTTGTGATAGCTGATGAAGTTTATGCTCATATAACCTTTGGAAGCAATCCATTTGTGCCTATGGGAGTGTTTGCACCAATAGTGCCTGTTCTTACACTTGGGTCTTTGGGAAAAAGATGGATTCTTCCTGGTTGGAGATTAGGATGGATCGTGACATGTGATCCAAATGACATCTTTCAGAAAACTGGGGTTCATTTTGTTCATCTTAGTTAGTTTGTGCTTGTGTGTGTCCGTGCATGCATCTTTTTTATTCTTTTAAGAATGAATCTAAACATGGCTTGAGTGGTTGAGTTTCTTAGATAAGGCATACGATAGTAGATTAGGCTGAAAATTATGTGATTTTGTTCTCCCTTTCAGATAGTGACGAACATCAAGAACTATCTGGACATCACTACTGACACTCCAACCTTCATGCAGGTAAACTGATGGTGAATTCTCGTCTAACTAGATCTTCGATTTGTGCAATGATCGTGTTGCATTTTACCCGTTCTTTCTCTAGAACAAGTTGATCTGGTTTTTGTGTTTCAGGCTGCAATACCAGAAATCCTTGAGAAGACCAAAGATGAATTCTTTGCACATAATCTTGACATAATGAGAGAATCTGCAGACATATTCTATGCTAGATGCAAGGAGATCCCTTGTCTAATATGTCCTCACAAACCAGAAAGCACCCTGACTGTGATGGTAAGTGGTTGGGAAAAAGACTGTACCGTGATATGATAATCCCAAGAGAGTATCTTTAGATGTTATGATCAACTAGTGCAATTTGACTAAAAGCAGGTGCAGATTAACTTCTCCAAAATTGAGGGCATTATAGATGATGTGGACTTCTGTGTCAAGCTGATCAAAGAGGAATCTGTAGTTCTTCTCCCCGGTAAGTATCTACCTGTTGCCGGATATAAGAATCTTATATTCGCTGAGAGGCGATGATGAGACTTGGTATTGCTGTATAATACTTATAGGTGTTACTGTTGGACTGAAGAATTGGCTTCGGATAAGTTTTGCAGCTGAGCCTTCGGTTCTTGAAGATGCCCTCAGCAGAATAAAAGCCTTCAGTCTCCGTCATATGCCAAAATGCCATACTTCTTCTGTGTGAGGCGGACTAATCATGTCATTATGAATAAGAGGATGGTGACGCAGACAACTTCTTGTTGGAATGCAGTGAACTTTAATACCATTTGTTGGGAATAAGAGAATTTCTGAACGGGTTTCTCTTATGTGTGTTGTTATGCACTTTGTAATTTGTTCATCTTGTGAAAAGTACGGCCATGTTCCTGTGCCATGGACTTTGCTATAAACACTTATGATTTGATTTAAATTCCCTTGGTAACTTGAACATGCTGAATTAATGAAAATTAAGAATACATTTTTAAATACATTTTAAAGACCCTGTATTAAAGGTACAACCTTCTGCAGCCAAAATGAAAAAATAAAAATAAAAATACAACCTTTCATAAATCACAGATGGAGAACCAAAAACCTACAATTGACCAGAGTTTTAAAGTCCAGTGGCTCAATCGACGCTCCTGCTAATTCTGCAGTCACTGTCTCACTATGCAGATTTCCATTTAAAGATTGCGTCAGACTTCACCCTTATTATACGTCATCATTGCAATCTGATTGAACAAAAAAGATCAGTAGATCCCTTATTGTCGAATCCATAAGGTTTAAGCAAGTACTTAAAGAATAAAAAAGAAACGGTATTTACATAATTTATGGGTATCATGAAGTAATCCAGCACCACCCACAATCACATAGAATATAAGTTTATTCTTTAATTCACGACGTACAGAAAGAAGAGGCTGATTTTCTGATTCTCATTTTATCATGTTGGTTTTATCCGTAATTCCTCTGGTAATGTGTATCAAGGATTCAATAAAATTTATTTGTTTTAAAAATGAAAATTAGAAACACATTAATGACACTGCTCATTTTCAAGTCGATTTGAACAGTACAATTCAGGACATACAGAGAGAAGATTTATAATTGAATGCACAATGTATCTGGGAAGCATGCTACATAATGTATTTTAACTTGTAATCTCAACACACAATCGCACAAATGCTCTCTGCATCAAGCTCAGTCAATAATTATGGATATCTTGTTTCCTACTACTGACATAAAATTTAGTTCAAGGTTTAATATCATAATGCCATCTTTGCTTCTTGATCTTCATCTCGTCTTCTTTTGGCCTACAGATAAAACAGGGCACGTGATTTTACTAATAGATTTAATTGCATGAGGGGGATGTCAACAATGTACGGAATAGATTAATGCACCAAATAGATGTAGCAGTGAATCATTCAACGGATGAGGAGCCATCTTTGCCTATAATGATGTTAGATACCAAATACAGTACGACTGACTTTAACATTGTTTCTCAAGACTTGTATAATTTCAACCCAGTAATCAATAGAAGCAGTAACTTACACTGAACAATTCTGAAGACAGAATATCAAGGAATTCTATAGAAGTTTAGCTACCTAAACCAAAAGTAGAATACAATGGTAAGGCAACCTACCCTTTTAATCACCCTCCTAATGCATTAAAACAAATCAACAGCAATAGTAAACATGTTTGTAGTAAAAATCCCTGCAACTCATAGAGAGCATATTTAGCCTGGGTTCAGTTGTGACAGCCATTAGAGAGTTAAAAAAGGGTTAGAGATTAGCCAGAGAGCACAACATATGAGAGAGCATCACTGCAAAATTTTGTATTCTTAAAATCTTCCCTCAATGTATAAGTGTAAATGTCTATTCATTGTAAATTTTACTCCGAGAAGTTCACTTCCAATACATCTGTAATATTTCAAAAAGCATGACTTGCATTGGCCTCCATACTAGGCCGACATGAATCTAGAACAGATAGGAAGTTACCTTCAGGCAGCCATCCATAACGGCAACTAGAAACGGAGAGCATCGAAGTCATTAGTGCGGAAGCAGTTGCAGTACGGTATGGCAGCATCGTTTCTACACAAAAGCTCAACTCCGCAGGGCACCTTATCATACAATGAATTCCATCCAATAAAATTAGTGTTGCAGCAGAGCACAATAACTACTCCATTTCTAACATGGACGCACACATCGAGGTAATACTAAATCCCGCACCCCGTATTGTAGCTGAGAAAATTCGTATTAGGGTGAATAAGCTTTTACCACACCTTATAAGAGTTTAGAACAAATGCTACCCTAGAATCGTAGGAACAAAGAACATTTTCTTTTCTTCTTTCTTGGAAAATGAAAGTGATTCCGAACAGCAAAAAGCTTCATTTGTAATTTGTAATTGACTTACACTTTCTCAGAAACCACAGAAGAGAATTAAATTATCACACGCGTTAACGTATCAGAATCTTGCGCAACTCACCTGATTGTGGAAAAAGAGAGAGGTTTATTGGAGACGAAGCGGAAAGGAGAACGAGATGCTTTAACTCCCAATGCAAGACGAAATGCAGAGGGATGAGCCGAGCACGACCGGAAGATTGATCTCATGGCGGAGGAGGAGGACATTTCGTGATCGGAGATGTTTGGTTAACACCCGCAAACTCCAAGACCAGCGAGGACTTGTGTTGTTATCTTGGCAGACAGTTCGGAGATTTTGAACCAAACAGTAGTACGATACGTTAGACCTGAGAAATGTTTGGTCACGAGGATAGTAATTCCTACCCCGGATAATTGTCAATTCGGGTCCTTTCGGGTCGGGTAGATGGATACCTTTATTAATATGAGACCGACTGGATCCCCCACCCCCAAGCCAAGCCAAGCACCGTCGCACGTGAGAAGGTCCCCTTCGTCCCCTTTTGCTTTCTTCTTTGCTCCATGCCCTAAGGCCTAAGCTTCCCAACTGACCTGCAGACGAAAGCATGGCTTCGTTGTTCAAGGTATGCCTTTTCCTCTATTCGCTCCGCACAAAATTTGCTTGTATATAGTTTCATTGGCGTAGTAGCTTAAGTTATTGATACATGCTTCAGTCATTTAACTTAGATTTCATTAGTCTAGGAAAACTAATATGCGAAGGATGAGGGCATGGATTTTTCCGAAAAAAGAATGAAGTGCCTATATTTGAGATGTGATTGGCTTTACAACCTTGTACATTTCACTTTTCCTTGCCGCCTGCTGGGCAAAACCAATTGGACAGCGATAAAAGGAAAAAATGTGATTGCAGCAGTTACAGTTCATATAATCATTTGAATTGGAACCAGGAACCACCTTTTAGACGAAAAAAATCCTTTTCTCTTCTTTTTCTCTGGGTTAAGAAAGGATGCTCTGTTGCATATAATTAGTATTTGAGACTGAATATAAACACCTAGACCTGTGTATTAGACAAGGGAAGAGTAAGGCAACGGAAATGAAAGGAAGCTACTGGTGTTTATATTTAGTCTTAAACACTAAATAAAGTGGTTTATTAAGTTTACTATATAGTATTTACCTTGTTTCTTTTCTATTTTGCTTCTAGGATTTATCCAAGCTTTCAGCCTATCGAGACAGGAAATTTCTGGGAACACAGGAGGAATTTGAGCACGCGCTTCTGACTTCAACGACTGTTTATGTGGGAAATATGTCGTTTTACACAACAGAAGAGCAAGTTTATGAACTGTTTTCTCGAGCTGGAGAAATTAAGAAAATTATCATGGGATTGGATAAAAACTCGAAAACTCCCTGTGGCTTCTGTTTTGTTTTGTAAGACCCCTTTCCCACTTCTACATTATATTTAGGCTAGGATCAAGATTTTCTGCATTTTGTGAATTCTCTTAGAAGAGGTTCTGTTATATTTTCTACGCATCTTGTGCATGTATATATGCTCTATTATCTTGAAGGTGCTATAAAATAAACTGTGGCAGTTAATACTATTATATTGTTAATCGTACTCTACTCATGCTTGTATGTTTTACTGAGACTACGGTGCTGGCGAACCATCATTTAATTACCATGTCAAGTTGCATTTGACTGCATCAAGCAAGTTATCTTTCCCATTTTTTTTAATTTCCCTTATTTTGTACTCTTGCTTCTCCCTTAATTTTTGCAAAATTGATTTCTCTGATTGATAATTACAATCATCATTGGAGCCAATTAGGCAAGCAGTCCGTAACTTAGTATAAAATTCATATCTCTTGGAAGAATATAACTCTGAACATAAAAATATCTGCCTCTGCAAATTTTGTCCTGTTAACCTGTTTGCATCCATCATCTTCTTACTTGTCATAAACTGACAAATGTCTGCTTTCTCTAATCTGTTTGCTTATTTTGTGTCAAGATATTTTTCCTGATAGCGGGTACTAAAAATATAATCTACCTTTTTCTTGCTTCCAATGATATGTTAATTTATCTCAACTTTTATATTTAGGACATTGGTGGTGGCTAAATAGTCTATTCTTGTGATGAATATGCCTTGTTAGTTGTAGTTATTTATTGTAGTCACTTTTATAGACTAGTGATTGGTGATAGTATGTGTTATCATCTGTCAGATACTACTCTCGAGAAGATACTGAAGATGCTGTCAAATACATAAGTGGTACAATACTTGATGATCGTCCTATTCGTGTAGATTTTGATTGGGGATTCCAGGAAGGAAGACAATGGGGTCGTGGTCGTAGTGGTGGTCAGGTAAGCTGTTGTGCCTATTTTGTTAAGGGTGCCTCTGGTCCTGACTGATGTAAACTTGCTTTTTCATCATTTTGTGCAGGTGCGTGATGAATATCGGACTGATTATGATCCTGATATCCTTTTAGATGTTAAATTTTCATTGAATTGCAATCTCCTTCCCTATAATGAAAGTGATATTGGTACTAGTGTCAGCTACATGAATGTGGTCATACCTGAAAGCTCAGACGCAGATTAATATAAACTAGTATGGAGCTTTGATAATCAATCTGTACAATGAACGTGGCAAAATATGCGTGAATTTGTCATTACTGAGCAAATATCTTCTAAGTTTGCTTTAAACATGTTTGCTGAACCTTTTTTGTCATATTTTGAAGGGGATTTCACTTTTAAGTTAGTTGATTGCTAAGGCTAAAATATATAATGAAAAAGTATAGTAAACTAGGCCTTAGGTTCAAACCTCTGATGTGTCACATAAAAAATTGTAAGGACAAATGTGGAGGTGATCTAGAACTCACAATTTAACCACATTCCTGAAGGTCTAAATAGGCTGGCCTTCAAATAAGTTTTTGAAAGCATTTTCAATTTGATTGATAGCATTACTTGTTATCTTAGTATTTTCTTGGTTTCCTTAATTTTTTAAACGTAGAGGTGGTTATGGAAAGTTAGTTCAGAAAGAGTTGGAGGCACAAAGGCAGCTTGTCGATTATGGTGCTGGTTCTTTGGGCTCTTTTCCACCAGTTTTGCCACCATCCTGTAAGTTACTCAGAGCACAGATTTTGAGCTGATTGGACTATTGGTGTTCATATTTTCCACTTGTTGAGATACTAGTCCATGGCAAGTGTGAAGATTGCGAACTGTCTTCGATGCAAAAGCATGATCACAATTTTTGTGGGATCTGAACCTTATGACTTTGAGTCATTATGAAGCATGAGGCGTCAATCTGCTGGTTAGACTAGCCTGATTGCTGCTGCCTCATGTTTGTTATGCAGTACAGGCAGTTACACCGTCATTGTGATTTATTGCATGTAGATTGAAGTTCATGTCTACCTAAAATCTGAGAAGACTTGCTTGTACATCTGTGCTATAGATTTGATTTTCTCCTCTTAGCCCGTTCTACCATAAAGTGAATTGCTTATGGCATGTCAAATGTGTTATTATAAGACATCTAATAAGCATGGGCACTTCAAAAGTAGAGCTATACGGTTCATATGAGACACTGATATGACATGATTTGGCACTTGGAATGTTGTGGTCAGCCTGTTGCTGTGTCTGTGTCGTGTCATTGCATGCTTGTGAGTAAAATGTTGAATTGGATATGGAAATAACTGAGTATATAAAAGTAAGGAACAGTTATTGGTTTATGGGGAGTCATCCTGGTAATTCTGTATAATGTATGACCCTGCCTACCATACAAATTAAATTGTTCTGCAATTTTGTTCCTGCAGATGGCAGACATGGCGGTTCTCATCGGTATGGTAGAGGTATTTCCTGGAGACTTTTACTGTTGCACATTTCGGAGTTTTTGAAGCACAAAATGGTTTTCTGTTATTGATCTTCCCTTCGAATCAGGATCTCTATGATTTTAATGTCTCTTTGAAATGATAGATTACCAGAGGAAGAGACACAGAGATGAGGATCGCCATGCCTATGAGTCCTCAAAAAGATCATCAGATCATGAATCTCGGAGGAACTCTGATCATGACTCTAGACCGGTAAACAAACAACACAAATGTTACGATGCTTCAGGCTGATGACGATAACTATTTGTTTTTCAATCAGTTTTACTAGCTAACCGATTTTGCCTTAGCCCACGGGCTTTTTTCCTCAATTCAAGGCGTGATGTGATGCTTCATTCATTTGTCAATTTTAAATATTTAATGTTTCTTGTTATTGCCTTTGGATTTGTCTCACAACAATAACTTCTTCTGATGCAGGAAAAAAATCCTCGATTTCGTGAGAGTGGTGATTCTGATGATGACGAGGAAGATGATCGAAAAAGAAGACCTTAGCGTTAGCATTTGGGTTGTATTGAAAATACTTCTATCAACATGAATTCTGGATAGCCAAAAAGAGTTAGAAAACATGGACCATCTGAAATGCCAAAAGATTATGGCCGTAGCATCCTTTCAATTTGGAAAGAATAACATTTTATATTGCAAACTTGGCCTGGAAGTGTAGGCTGGATCTGCTTTTTTTTTTTAGGGGTGGGGAGGGGGGGGTGCTGGTGTTCTTTTAGGGAACTCGGGTTTTAATTCTACTTTTAAAGATCTAATGCACTCAAATCCCAGTATGTAAATGTGCACTGATTCCCTTGCTGGGAATGTACTTGTCACAAATTTAAGCCGGTCGTTTACAAATACGTTTCAGACCACAATTTTACTCAGGAACTCAATTCTCCTGGTACCATCAATGACTAGGATTAATTTTTTTCCGTATGTTCATATATTCAAGCATTTATATTTTTTGTTTGTTTTCTTTTTTAGAATAATTGTGGAAAAGTCTCTGAAAATTTTATTGTTGACAAGGATTTAAACCAAGAGTGCTTGTACTCTTGAATGTACAAAATTTGTAGGGTGCTGGTACTCAAGTTCATAGATATTGCAGATTATGAACCAAAGTTGTTAATGGAATTGGGTGCATGAGTCCAGTATGACCGGAAGTATAGATTATTCCTTTCTTGCGACTACTCAGTAATTTTAGAGTTCAAACTCAGCATGTCATCACATTTTATGAATATAAAGAGACCAAAATTGTTTTTGCAGGCTCAATAAAAGTTACGTTACAACATTAATCTGCATGGACCTACTAGATTTACCAATCTGCACAGAACTCAGGATTCACTTGGAAATCAGGAGGTATCAAAACTGCAGCCTGAGACATCTGAGCACGACATATATACCAACATTGGGTGTCCAACCAATGGCATGCTAATCGGAACAGTTTCTCCAATTCTTGTGAGTTCATATATATCTTAGCTCTGTCTCCGGGAAGATACAAGCTCACGTATATCCTATTCAACTTCTTTGATGATTCTTCTTTTCCGCAAGGGCTGTGTTTTGATGCTACCTGGGGCACTGTGAGCTTTCCTTCTCTCCTCTTTTCTTTTCCTAGCATCGGCCATAACGCGCATGAGACTAGTGGCTTTGAATATCGGTTTTGGCAGGTGCCTATGCCTGTTGAGCAAAACCAAAAGAAATAAACAAGGTTTCATTCAATGAAAATATATAACGCATGACATGATTGTTAGTCAACAAGACAACAAAAGTTCACCAGAATGATAGTTTGATCATATATTACCTCACAATACGTTTCACTTCAGGGAGGTGCTTGTAGCGATTCTTAAGGGCTTCGTGATAATCATGCCTTTTCCTTTCCCTTGGGAGAATCTGCAGCACAACAGTCACAATAAATTATCAAAGGCAAAAAAACGGGTCTCATAAAGAAATCAGTTTATCAACAAATCTTAATATAAAATGAGCAAGATGTTCCAGCATATTAGCTCCAAGAAAATGCCCCTATGCTCAACGAAGGACAAAATGCATTAATAAATTAATAAATTGACCTAACAGTCCATAATGAAAGATTTGAGGGTGAGGAAGACATCTTACAACTCCAAGCTGTTCTGATGCCCTAGCCTTCCACAGCCTGAGATTCGTGTCATCACTTCCAGAAATTACATAACTTGCATCGCCGCTGAATTTAACACAGAATACCCTGCACAACAAAGAAATATAAAGTCATCTCATGGAATAGAAATCTATGAGCTCAAGTGTTTAATGGTCATACAAGTAAACAATCAAAAGGAAACCATTAGTGCAAGATGTAAAAACAAAGTGAACCTTTGCATTCTCTTAGTATGATAAATCTCCCTGCTGTGGCCACCATTATACTGGAAAATTCTTACCTGTAAGGAGAAAATGCCAGTAAGCAAAACGGAAATTTGAAAGAATAGATCAATAGGTTAAAGCAGATCCAAAGGAACTAACTGTTCTATCATATGATCCAGTGACAAATTCTCGGCCAGTTGGTGAGTAGTCAATATCCATGCTGTGAAATGAAATAAATATTAAAAAAAGATTTATATCAGAATTAAATGCAATTGCTCCAAAAAAAAAAAACAAGGATAAAAATATTTGAAGAGCATTCATCTCACACAGCAGAAACATGATCTTTGTGAACACATTTGGCTTCATCAAGTCTCCTAGCATCATAGCTATAGCAATTACCATCTTCATTTGCCTGGATATCAAAGGAATTTGCAGATCAGAAAACATAACTGACTAAATTTCCGAACTAAAAAGATGAACTTATGCACACACATCCCAACTAAAGATGAGCAAATACCAATGCAACTATCAGGTGCAACATGATGTGTCTAATACAACAAATTTACAAATTTTAAGATACATGTACAGAAGGTATACATGTATAATTAGGTATATCTTCAATAAATTAAATTAACACAACAAATTAACTATAAAAAAAGATTTGATTTTTCAACAAACATGTTAAAAGTAATATAGACATTATTAACAAACAATTTACTCTTGAGTAAGTTTTGAAGTTGTTTTGGAATATTTCAAAGAAAAACTAATAATAAAAATATTAAAATCAGTTACATGCATCGGAAAATATAGTACATGTATTTTATCAGATGCCTATCAATTACGAGTGTGTCTAAGCAGCTGATGAACTTACAGCACTGAAGTTTAATGGTTCCCTTGGGTTCCAGGATAAAGAATTAGTTTTGGTCTGTAACAATGAAGCACAAGTCAGTGTTGCCATGTACAATTATATTCAAAAAGCACCCAACATAAATGATATCATCTAGCTGAAAATCTAACCCATGATGAAATAAGTGTGAAATGCATACTTTACAAAAGGGGAAAAACTTGAGTATGCAAAAACTATCCATATAGAAATTGGAACACAACTATACTTTGACTTATGTAGTTAATTACCAGAAACATGAATACCAAGGACTATACACTCGTGTTACAATGCAAAGTAGATATTCCTGATAATTACCATCATTATGATTTTCCTGACAGGGGAAGCCATGCGCAAATCATACAGTGTTATGCTCCGGTCACTGCAAAAAGGAAGTAGATTAAAAAATTTAACCCAGGAACACAAGTAAAATAATCTTAACATTTTTCTAACTTCATTCAATCAGGAGTTCAAAGAAAAAATGACTTGAAATGTGAATGAGCAACTTATGTTAAATGCTAAATGAAGAAAACCAAATCCTTAATCATATTCCACTCTTCAAAATGAGATGCTAGGCATATTTTTTCCATAACTTTTGGTCAATATAGTTATTTCACTCTTTTGCATATGGGTTAGTCCACATGAATCCCAGCATACCTAGCTGATGTTGCCAAGAGATTTGGTTCTCCAGGATTGAACCGGACAGAGATTACAGAATCTGATCCCCATTCAAAACTGTTTATTGGTTGAGACCTGTACAAGGGCAGAACATCATCAGGGGGGGGGGGAATTCAAACACAGCTTAAGGAAAGTAGACTAATCAGAAACTGAAATCAAAACCTGTTGTGGTTCCATATATCTACTTGAGCACCAACAGTGGCAAACAGCTCACCATCCCACTGGTGATCAACACCCCTAAAATTTAAAACTAAAGGCCTTAGAAGAAGCACTGGCTCTAATATTTTTATGATATGTTAAAATTCACTCCCATACTTACCAAAATGCATTCTTCCAAACATAAACACTGATGGGCTGCAATAGTCGTTTATAAAATTGTCAGCAGGAATATGCTTTGAAAAAAAATCATATGCTAGCACAAAACTAATTATCAATAACGCATGAGAATGCACCACCTCAGAAGAATTCTTAGTTGAGCCACCTAACTCCACAGGTGCAGCGACGGGAACATTCCAAAGTCTGACACTGAACCAAGAAAGACGCATTTTGGACATAAAAATTAGCTACTAAAGCCAAAAACCCAAACATAAGAAAGCTTGCTGATGGGAAAATAGATTACTGAATGGAGGGAAAGTGATCCTTACGAGCAATCAGTTCCACATGATACAAGAATCTGCCCATCTGTAGATACTGTTAGGCCTCGTACAGCACCTTGATGACCAGGAAATTGACAAACTGTACGCCTTTTTATTTCCAAAAACAAGCAATGAATACTACTTACATAGGGACACCAGAAACTGACACATGTGCCAAAAAAGTTGCAGGATAAAAAGCATGAATCTTGTGATTAAAACTCTCCAAGAGAAAATATCTCAAGTAATGGGTAACCCATATCCATGAACCAACACATGTCAAACATTCATACTTGACATGACAATACAATACAATTTAATTTACAGGTTGATACTTCCATTTTTGTTGAAAGTATGAACATATGCATAAAAATTTCCACTTAAATTTTTATGCCCATCAAGCTTTTTGCTGATCAGTAAAAGTTCCCACGTAAATCACACAAAAGTGTTCCACATTGCAAAACGAGTATTATATGGTGTTTGAATTGACTACATCACAGATAAGTAATATTTTTACAATCAAACTGAACAAATATTTTACCTTGAAGATAAATCCCAGAGCCGAATATCTGCAAACACAATTATCAATGTTACAATTCTACTTACACTGAGGCAATCAAATATATTAAGCATAAATTGATAAAGATGTAAAACAGAGTCACGAAATAGGAGACAGCTGATAACAAATGCATAAAAAAATTACAAATTCAGTATATAATGAAAATGATGTAAGCGTGAAGTTACAATTCACTACTCAAGGCAGGAAAGTACAGAAAAAGTAAATTGATATAGGAGACATTTCCTACAGAAATAATTGCTATAAATTTAAAACAAGGACAAAACGAAATTAAACTAGCTCCAAGTTAGGGGAAAAGTCATAAAAGGTATGAGTAAGTTTTAATTGAATACATTGCATAAGCATTAAATGAAAAGGATGGTACATTGTACCCAAAAAACAATGGTACACAGAAACATTTGGATATTGAAATTGGCTTCTCTAAACTTTAAGGAGGCTCGAATTAATAAGTTTATTAGGCTTGAACAAATTCAAGTTTCAAACAACAAGCATGAGGTCCCCAAATCCCAATTATTTTTTATTTTCATGTCCACAATCCACATTAAGTAAATTAGAAAGATATTAGTCAATTTGGAAATTGGAAAAGCAATGTCCTGTTCTCTCACTACGTATTTCATTCCTCAAACAGGAGCTGAACAGCATGATTTGATTCGTTATATACACAACTCACTATCCTTTCCACTCTATCCTGAAGCTAATTATCACACTGGACCATGCATAATTTGTGCCGCAAGAAATATTCGTAAAATATGTGGGCACATCCATTAATTCATGCCAATATAACTAAATAAAAAAATAGAGGATCAAAAGAAGAGAAAAGTACCTCCGTCCATTGAACCTGAGAAAATCCCTTTCAAATGATTAGGGTTCTTCGCCATACATGAAACAGCGTCCATATGCCCATCCATTGCTCCTACAAATGGTCTTGCAAAAATCTAAATTTTCCAAATTAGAAACTTCAAAAAAATGAAAAGAAAGAAAAAAGCAACTTTCTTAAGCGAAGAAAACCAATTTTACCTTGTCCAACTTAGCTGCATTAAGGGCGCGCACATACTCTACCGCCTTCTCTTGACTACGAATACTCGGGTCATAATTGTGGAACACCCTCTTTTCCAATTCCAATGAGCAAAACACAAATTCATATAGAGGACAAAAACAAAAGCAATTTGGCGATTCAGAAGAAACCAAAAAAGAGAAATGGAAAACAACAGAAGCAGAGCATGCATTACCTGAAGATCGTTTCTTCGTTCTCGAGTGAACTCATCAGCAGAACGAGATATAACCTTAACCTTCATTGTGTTCAAGGAACAAAATATTCACTCCGTATCTCCCGATACTGTCAAAATCTTTTAATCACACAAGTTACCCAAAAGACCTAACTCTAGTTCATCGTCGGATAGCGTTGAGATAACAGTCCACACTACGAAGGCAGAGTAGCCAGGGCTCCTTTGTTAAGCAGCTGCTTTGAACAGTGAGGGTAACGGAACGAAGGTAAACTGCATATGACAACCCTAGCGCCAAAAAGAACAAGACGGTGGCGCCGCGCAACCGCGCAAGGCCTCAAAAGCAAAAAACATGTATGTATTTACTCTAACGATTTTACTGTGATTTTTAAGAAAATATAAAATAATTGTAATTATTTATAAAAATGTGTATTGATTTGTAAAATACTGTGATTTTAATATTTATAAAATTGTGTATTGATTTGTAAAATACCTATCATTTTGATTATTTATATTAAAAACTGCTTTTTATTAATTATCTATATGAATGTGAGTAACCAATATAGATAATTTAAAAATTCAAAAGATAATAAATATCAAAAGATGAGGGAGATTGAGATTTAATGCTTATATTCAACCTTCTAACTAACTCCTTTGCTGGAATGGAAGAAAATACTACAAAACAATTAGTATTCACCCAAAAATAAAGAAAATAGCAAACGAGGTATGCAAATGGGGCTAGGTTTTGTCCGGATGAGTGGCCTGAACGCAGCAGCGTAGCCCTACCTTCTTGGCTAAACAACATAAGATGCATATTTAGGTTTTTAATTCAAGAAAGTAGAGCCTTGAATATTGATGGGCAATGCAAAACCTTCAGAAGCGAAACTGTGCAATAACTTATTTATGTCTCATCTGTAAGCAAAAAATAACTTATTAATGTCTCATTTGTAAAAAAAAAATAGAATCTGCATCTCATCTCTTTAAATACTGTGACTAACTGATGTGGTTTGGTAGCTGCTTCTCTTTTTGAAATCAGGAAGAAAATGTGGATGATATTAATGCTTGGATAAACTGGTTGCTTTGTAATGCAAACTTATCTAAATGGCATAAAGCTTACTTTGCTATGTTATTATGGTAGATTTGGAAAAGAATGTGAGATTTTCTCTATCAAAATCTGACCCTTGACCCTATTTTCACCCTTTCTCAAGCAGGAACTCTTCTTCAAGAATATTGGGAAGCTTGTAACTAGTTGCAACAAGCTGACACCCCACTTGGTCAAACTCACCAAGAAAAAGTCAAGTGGCAACCTCCTATGGGTAATACTATTAAGATTAACGTTGATGGGGCTTATGCTAGAGAGGAAAATTATGCAGCCCTGGCTGTAATGGTTCGAGACTCGAATGGTTGGGTACTGGATGGTTTCAGTAAAAGGGTAAAGGTAGAGTCTCCGTTTATGATGGAATGTATGGCTTTACTTAAAGCTCTTGACTACACTGCTAAAAATCATTTAGACAAAGTAATTTTTGAATTTGATAATCAATTTCTTGTAAATTGCATTAAAAAAAATCACAATAGTCCGGATTGGAAATGTAATATATTAATTGAGAATATCCTTAAAAAGAGGAAATTAATCAGAAACCACGATATCTTGTGGATTTTTAAGGAAGCAAACTCGGTTGTAGATTGGGTGGCAAAAACTTTATTAAAGAGGTCGTGTCCGTTAGATTGGGTATGGAGACCTCCTATGTATTTGAGAAAGTTGTTAAAGAAGGACCTTGACTCCACTTTTGATGATCACGGATGATTCCATCTAGCTGTTTCATGTCCTGTTTTGCTATCTCTTAGTTTATATGTCCCTAGTTTATTTTTAATGAATTCTCTTTTCTTGGCAAAAAAAAAAAAAAAAAGTAGAGCCTTGAATATTATGATTGAATATTTTATTACCTGTTTGTTTGAATAAATAATCTACTATTTTTCAGGCCAAAGAAATAACTCACCACTTAACATTTGACATAATAAGTAGTTTTATTTTTAAAATTATCTGTAATCCAGTTTTATGTTGAGTTTTTTTTTTACAGAATGAATTATTATCCATGCTCTCTTGGAAAATCATATTTCCATCATACATACGCAGATTTTCCTCTATTGCAAGAGTTTTAAAAAAAAAAATGAGAAATTTGTTTTTCATTTTTTATTCATTAGGCATATCATTTGACGTGGTTTGCTATTTGGTATTTTAATCATTAGGCTATTTGGTATTTTTATCATTCCTATTTGAGATAACCTATTCAAGGGAATCTATTCAATGTTCATGGCTTATGCATCATGAATTTGAATAACTTCATATTGAATAGTAATCATTCTCCCAAATAACCAGTCTTGTTTAGTACAAAACGTAGCGACGAACTTGACAAGCTGGCGTGTTTGACAATAAATTTATATAAACAAAATAAATGACATGGAGTTAACAACTAAAGGAGTAAACTCCTGAAGTAAGCTTTCCCTGGTTTCTCACTTGTAATTATAAGGTATGCAAGGTCAAACAAGTAATGCCGGCTATTGAATTCTTAGGAATTCAATTGTCATGGAACATAATTGACCTCAAAAGCACACTAAATTGCTTGGGAAAAAACTTTTAATTTAAATACTTTGTGTAACATATTTAAGCCAATTTTGCTAAAAAGAAAAACTAATCAAATGCTTAACATTGAGAGATGGAGAGGGCGGAAGGAGGGAGCGGCCGCATTTCGTGCGTCTTAGTCTTCCCTATAATCTGGATTCTCCTTCAAAATAACAAAACCTTCAAGAATGGGCGAAAGTGGAATATATCTGCAGTGAAAATGATAATAGTATTATTAGTATAATCAGACTGAAAATAAATAATATAATCTGAAACTTTGAGACGGTTGTGCATTTACTTTTCCGTGGCCAATTCTGCCCTATCACCAGCCGCAAGGAGGACAGGGGTGGAGTGAGTCTGAAAACCCGTGATTGTCTTGGGACGACCTGCTTGCCCTACAACGTCTACAGCTTGACCCACACGAACAGGCACAGGCAGAGGTTTCAAGTTTTCATCCACAGTCAACAACATCCTTGGCTGTTGCGACAAAAAATAAAAGCTTAGATCCGAGTCTCAATATATGACTAGACACAGTACATGAGACTCAAACATGGAAACAGACCTGCATTGCCAAAACGAGGAAGTACAGAACATAGTGATATTTCCCCAAGACAATGGCTTTCATGTCAAGGCATGCATGCAACATGGTAACTAGTCCAGCAAGGGCAGTCCTGTGAGGAGAGGAGCAGAAAAATGTCATTAAGAAACATTTACAACAAAGAAATACATGACACTTTTAGTTTTCTTTCAGATGATAGGTGCAAGAAAACTTGAATCGAAAATGGCAGCCTGGGGGAGCAAGGAAAAACGTACGGTGATAGCAAGAAGCGATCAGAATGATATGGATTAAGTGTTAATAAGCCCTTCCCCAAATGTACAAGACCTTGGGCAATTCGCACCTGTAAAGGGGGCAACAGCAATTTAGTAACCATACAAAAGCTAGAAGTCAGGAAATTCTTCAGCAACTTAGATGAAGCATACACAAAATAAAAGACTGGTGTCCTTGTAGTAATAGCTTGAAAGATTGCGAAGCATGCCGGCAATCCGTGCATTGTTGGTCCCTGCACCTATTAGACCCAGCGAGATAACTGCTGCCTGTAGCATGAAAATTGTCATTTCAGCCACAACCAGTAAGCAGGAGACAGACCAAAAACATTGAAACATGGCTGGCTCCAATATCTTACCATTGCTACTTCTGAATCAGTGTCATGGCTCAACCTGCTCAAGGTATCCATCACATTGACCTGTCATGAACATCCAATCCACAGAATTAGAGTATGTTTGGTTTTCAATTTGCCCAAAACTCATCTGATAGAAGTCCATTTGCCAAAAAACCACAGGAAAGTGAGCTTACCTTTGGGTTTGATATGCAAAGAAGACCAAGTGCCAAAGGTACTGCTCGGCGGATATTTTGCTCTCCATACTGTAGAAGATGTTCTAATGATCGAATTGCCATCTCAAGACCCAATTCTTCAGCCATTGCAACCATAGCAATTCCAATCACAGCAGGACCTTGGTGGGTTTCACCTTTATCAAGATGTTGCGAACAATGACCCAAAAGATTTTGCACCTGATTGAACGAAGCATGAAAATTTATAGATTTACTAGAGGGGAGGGGGAATTGCAATTAAACTGCCATGAAATTCACCTTGAGAACATTCCCAGTTCCAGCATAGGCACATGATAATAGTGTCATGTCACAATATTTTCTGATTTTTTCATGAAAGGTCTTTGAAACTTCTGCTGTTGCCTCCACACTTTCCTGTTATAACCAAATAGCGTTTGTTAAGAGAATAGAAGTGATGCTATTGGAAAACTGTACAAGATGCTGCCAAACATCTCTGTACCTGCTTCCCTAGGTAAAGAAGGCCAAGGCCAAGAGGCAAAAGACGTGTGAGGGGCTCTCCCAGCTCGGCCTCACTGCGGTCCATCAGTGCAAATATAATTGCTTGTGCAACTTCTTCATTGCAAGAACCCACATAGATCAAACCCAATGAAATTGCAGTAAAAGCAACCACATCAAGTGAAGCTTTAGCATCATTCAGTATAGGTGCCAATTTGTAGCGTAACTGACAAAACCATGGACAAGGTGAGCTTTTTTCCCCAAAAGGAAAATGAGGCTTCTTGGATACAAACAAAATCCCAGGTATAATAAGATCAGCATTCAGCAGACAAAAGTGAAGACAACCAATTCACCTGCTCATTCTGAGAACCTGCATAGGCAATTCCCAAACCCATAATTGCACCAATCCTACTTGAAGAATCTTCTTTGTCTGTGTAATCACCCAAAAGTGCCATAGCCTGAAAAAGAATCAAATAAGAAACAACAAAGAAATCGAAATGAGATACTTGAGGCTGTGCAAAATAATAAAGGCACTCACAGGATCGCAATCATTCTTGATGCTACAATTGACAATCCCCACTCCCAATAAAGCACCAGCAATCACATGCGGATCATTACTATGGAAGTACTTGTCAATTTGAGCAAGTCCATTGTCAACGTCCCAGAGTAAAATCATACCCTGTTATAATGCAATGGTTTGTGAGTAAAGGTTTTAGTCAGTAAGGAAAAGGGATAATTCAGCAATAGAATGCATACCAGACTCGCTGCTGCACTAGTCTTCCCATGTTCCTTATTTTTGAAAAGCCAATTTCCAGAAGAGCCACCACCACTTGAGATTTCTGTTGCAACAGTCATCAACTTATCCTGCACAGAACGGAAAGGACAAAAGGCATCAGGGAAATTAGCAACCCATACCCCCCCCAAAAAAAAAAAAGGAAAAGGAACCAAAACACACAACTCGACAACTATTGACACATACCTGACCAAAGCCAGCATTTACAAATGCATTCACAAAGGTAGCGGCCAGGTTCTGTCTAGCTGAATCAACACTAGCACCAGCGCTAGCCCGACCATCAAGCAAGTGTGCCTATGGGAGAAAAAACAGAAAAATATTAGGTTGAAAACAATCCAAGAAAATGAAATACTAACAAATAGCATAGTAATAAACATTTTTCCATATGCATGTGAACCTTGAACAAAATCACAAATCCAACAAAGATTTCATGCCAGTTGCATGAAATTGAGTCCTTATTAACCATTGTCGCTATCAGTACAGAGTAGAACAATACCAAAATCTATATGAAAATATAAAATTATTATCAACAATAAATTATCCATTATTATAAATAAAAAATTATCGCCATCTCACGAAGAACTTCTCAGAAAAAGTAAACAATTTTTTAACAAGAAAAAAAGAGAATAGCCAGCTCAAAGAGTCATATCAAGTCCAGTTTTATTCAGGAAAAGGGGAAATCTTTGCACAATCCGCACCTTGTATATATCTTCGGGGGATTTAGGCTCCATTACTTCAATATCACGAGCAAGGGACAGATATCCTTCACTTAACTTGGAGTTGTTTATGATATCCTGCAGCACCTCTCTGTCATCGTCGTCAGCAATCATCTCCTCATCTAGCTCAAAAGTAATTCCCTGCATGGAAATAGTAATCAACATATTAAACCAAATATCTTTTCAAAAAAATCTTCAATCTGGCAAGAACATATTTCAAATGCCGTCTTATGTTACAATCAATGAATTTCAAACTTTTATAAAGAAATGAGGGACCAACCAAATAGAGCAAACGTTTTAATTGTTAAGGGGATAAAAGCAACAGTAACCTCCAATGCGTACTATCCATGGAGGGAATACGTCCAGGTTATCTTCAAGTTTTAATGACCATGATTCTTTTTTTTTTTTGGGTCAAAATTAACATGAGTTATCACTAAGTGAAATCAATGCATGAAGCAAATATCACCAAGAAAGCAGAACAGGTTCAAAGAAGCAGCTCACATGAAACATGCAAGGGGAACTTCAAAAAGATGGTCATCAAGTATTAACAGACAACTCAGGACTTACATGTCGAGCAAGTATGTAACAAAATTGCTTCTTTCGCAGAAGATCATCACAAGAAGTAAAAACCTGCCTCACATACTGTCAATGATGCAGCAAAGTGTTAGTTTTAAACCATAGAATATCTAAAAATAAAGGGATAGTTATTAGTCATATACTGCAAGATTTAATTCATTAGATTAGTTTATTAAAGATGAACAATTTGCAAATAAAAAAAGTGTAACCACTGATTTCAGAGTCAGAAGACAAGAGGAGAGAAAAGAAATCATTTAAAAACAAAATCACACCTGCAGGTTATCCAGATACAAAGCAATCTGAAGTGCATTTGGATATTCTTCAAATTTTAGATAGATCATATATGCGATATCCAACACTAACATATCATCTGGCCCAGGAAGATACCTGAAAATGCAACAATTATAACTTTTTTACTTGAGTGCATGAAAGTAAAGGAACATAAAGTCGATTTATTAACCTTAACACTAGACAATAAACATAAGCACAAGACAGCTTCCCCAAACGGAACATGCAATTTTCCCATCCCATTTAAACCTGGCTGCACATCAAACTCTAAACTACAAAATTTGTAACTTCAGTAGTGAAGCCCAAACTAAGAATGGAATCTCAGAAATTATAACTGCATAAACGCATTCTGATTCACTCTATTATGCCACTTGAGCGAATAACTCCCAATCCAAAATTCCAGGTCCAAATGTAGGTCATAATATCAAGTGTAATTTGTCAGTCCCAAAGCAGTGGTCACTTTAAGACCAAAATAGGGCATCACGTAATGATAAAATTATAACTTAAAAGTTGTGCTGCCCTTGAGAAGGAAAATCATATTAATAAACGTTAACTTTAAGAGTGTAGAATTACATGACAAGTTCGAACTAAACGCAATAAAAATTATCCCCTTCCTTTGTAATTATAACAGTTATGAATTTAAGTGATTTGAATGAACCATCAAATGCTGAGCTCAAACACCTGCATCAGATATGAAACTTGTTGCACTTACCTTGCTGAACTAGTCAGATACAAGCAAGTCCGCTTAAAATTTGTCTTGTCAACATGCTCAATCAACATATCGAGGTCTTCAACCTATAATTGAACATTTGATCACATAAAATCAACTTCAGCTTACCATCTCAAGCAGTTGGGGGGAAGCTTAATAAATGATTTGACAGGTTACCTCCATCAAGAGATCAACAGCCTCGGGTTCTGCA
This sequence comes from Vachellia collinsii, assembly GCA_006871305.1. Classification (NCBI taxonomy): domain Eukaryota; kingdom Viridiplantae; phylum Streptophyta; class Magnoliopsida; order Fabales; family Fabaceae; genus Vachellia; species Vachellia collinsii. The sequence goes on from QFDD01121265.1 coordinate 23,179, forward strand.
TTGTGCTGTAACAGGATTCAAAGTTGTCAATACATAAATATCTTTGTCCGACACATGTCTATTCCATATTTCACCTATCTTAAAGACCTTGATTACCATTCTTCACCGCATAAAGATTGAGATATATCATACCTTCATGTGGAAAGCAACTATTTGTTGCACGAGCTCCATAAGATCATCAATAGGAGACTCTTCACTCTGCAAAAGACAATCATAAAATTAGATTGAGCAGAAAATTTCCGATCAGATAAAAACTGAGAACCACAGAGCCGCTGAGCTAAATTGGAAGCGCAGGTAAAGCTACTGGATACAAGTGCAGGTTGCCATTCTAAATATCTAATGAACAGTTTTTGCAAACAAAGTAATCTTTGACAATTGTTGACATTTACACTATTACAATGTGATTCTAGTTGCCACATAATATCAGGTGGAACAATGCTGTCTCTTCAATCCTTTTCATTTTGGTGTATATTACCAAAATCCCCCATAACTAAAACATTTCCAGTGGCTTTATGTTCCAACTTTTGAAAACACAGAATAGTCAATATTTGAAGCTATAATTACAGTTCAGGCAATGCTAGCATGCTCAATTATTCATTGAACCAAAAATTCACAACAAACTAAAGTAGCATCAGCAACAATTTTAACAAACATAACAATATCTTTTGGATTAGACAAGTGCCTAACCTGTCGTTTAGCATACTCTTGAGCAATTTCTCCTGCCAAATTCCTAAAGTAAAGGAAACACAGAACTAGTGAGAATAAGATTTATCCATAACTCAAACAGTCCAGTTAAGCCACAAGCCTAACGTAAATTTTCCTCATTGTATGCTGCTGCATCTTACATCATACAAATCCACCCAAATCATTGCACAATAAACATGGTGCTCACCTTACATACTCGTGGCCCCACGAGCCAATATCGCCATCTGAGCCTAATAATCGATACTTAAGGCTCTCCTGACAGTCAATATAGCATGACACAATAAAATGTATAATGTTAGAGAAAGGTCTCGCATTGATTAAAAAGAGAACTTTATGGTATTTAAAAGAGATGTTAACCAACAACATTAGATATTAAGTAAGAAATGCATATCAAATAGCATAATGACTATACATCGGAAAATTGCACCACTATCACTTCATACACAACCAACAATAGAAGTTAAAGAGACCATATAACTAAAAAGTACTTAAATGACAAGTCTTACCCGCTCTCCCTCAGCAGACATTGTCAATGCCAAAACTGATAATATGTCAGCCAAGTACTTCTGCATTAATTAGAGAGCAACTGACTAAGAATAAGATCGTCACATCAACTTATTTAAGACAGAAATACAAATAACGCATATGATACCTTCAAATCAGATTCTGCCATAGTCTCATAATATGCTTTCAGAGTTCCATAGTGGGGGCGCAGAAACTTTAGTGGCTTCGGGACAGACGTCATGGAGCTTGTTGACGTACGAATTTCCTGTCTGCAACACAAGTATACATTGAATGTTAACCCACAATGCAATTTAATGCCAAAAACAACTTGCCTCCCTTTCAACTACTTTAAATTACTTAAGGACCAATAAATTAAATGATCAAGTAATTGAATGCTTACCTCATACTCTCAAGAGCGACCTTTTGCAAGCCGGCGTCTGGATCCTGAACCCTCTCCACATACAATTCCAGCTGTTGCTTTAACGCTAAATCCTCATCCGACTGCACGCACAGTTCAGAGAAACACATGACATTCCAACTTTAAAGAGCAAATTGACACGATTCAGGTAGATCAAAAGAGAAGAGAAAAATAAAAAAAGGGAAGTAATCCTTGGCACCTATTCTAAGAAAGAATAGTTATTCATTAAATGAGTCAAACCTAAACTGCCAGCAACTACACAAGCAAAATTTCAGCTGCTAACAAAAATCTATTCCCACTTGAAGAAAACATAGCTTCAGAAACGTTTTTTTTATGCATTAAGTACTTCAGCTCAATCTTGACAAATTTCGAATCCAGAATCAATGACAACAATCTACTCTTTTAGACTCACCAGATCTTCGTTTTCGACCTTCTTCTTCGTCAGGGCTTCATCTTTGCCTTCTTTGGTGGTACCACTCCCACTGGCACCGCCGGTAGTACGGTTTGGATCGGGCGCCATTGCAAGTCCCCAACAAACTTAAACCCTAATTGGAGAATACTGCGAAAAGAGGAGCAAGATTCAACAGTGAAAACAGCGGAAGAAATGACGTTCTAGCTCGAGAACAGAGCACAGAAAGAAGAAAATACCGAGGTAGAAATTCTCTGGGGTGGACACTGAAACTGACGACGAAAATCTTCAGAGCAAGCAACTTTGAAATGTTATGTATTGTATCAGCGAGCTTTCGTGCTACCCAGGATTTCCCGTCTTGCTTTCTATTCTATCGGCCGAAAAGTTTTTATGGATCATCCAAGAAACGGCTTCGAGGCCCAATCTTGTAGAGGTCAAACGACATTTGGGCCGCTCTCAGATTTTCCTCGAGCTAATGGACTAGATTTGTACAGAAATTGCACCAAAAAAAGTGGAAAAAAATGGGCTGGATGGAAAAGGAGAGACTTTTTAGGCCCAAAAACCCCGGGGGCTGCCACCTGCCTCTTTTAACAATTAACAAAATATAATAGTTGAATTATACAACACATGATTGTATATATTTATTTCCATCTTATTAAAATGAATATTTTTTAAAAGATCTTTAGAATTAAAATAAATAAAATTTATTAAGTATATTATAATTGCTAAATAATATATGAAAATCTATTCTAAAGATGTTTTTTGAAGCCAATTAACTTCATATTAATTATTTGTGTAAGTATTTATGTTTATTAAAATTTATAAATATATATTAAAAAAATTTAAAAAATAAAAATAAAAAATTTTAAAAAAAAGGAGGGTTAGCCTGCTAATCCGTCAAGTCGGGTTTGGGCTGAGGTTTTTCCTAACCCTTCAAGATGCGGGCTGCACAGGCCAGCACCATTTGGCTCGCAGGTTGAGCAGGTTGACCCACTAACCCGCGGGCCAACCCGTTTACCAGCTCTAGGTGAAACGTTCAATTAAGTAATCGTACTACTTTGTTATGAAAAAAATTAAGTACAAGGTTTGGATATTCTTGGAAAAATCAAATAATCATATACAAACTGCTAAAATGCAACCTGAAGAGTTTAAAAATAAAGTAAGGAAGAATAAAGGGTTAAAGTTCATTTAGTATATTTTTTTCGAGTATGTTTAGCATTCTAAAGTAATTTTAGTTCATCCAGCACTATAAAATATATATTTTTTAAGGTGTATTCCTAAAATAATTTTTAATTCATCCAACACCCTAAAGTGTTTTTCTGTGTGCCTCTATCATCCCAACTCCCTAATATGTTTTTAATGCGTCCAATACCTTAAATTGCCAAGAACATAATTGCATAACAAAATACTTTAAAATGTTGAGTATATATGAAAGATGAAAAAAAATACTTCAGATTATTGTATGAACCATAAAATTGTTTAAGGTGTAATGTTAGATGCTCCTGAATAAATATTTAAAAATGATGAATACACTTTAATAATTAAAAAATATTTTAGAAAAAATTAAATCAATACCGTCCAAATGCTAATACAAAGGATTGAAATGGAGGAGGAAAGAATCCTCTTCCAAAGCTCTTCGATAGATTAAATTTATCTTAATTTCTATCCAAATTGAAAATGTGAATGGGAGCATAGTAAAGTAACTAGATCTTACCTCCATAGATAGGCCTGAGCAATCGGTTTTCGGTTCGGTTTTCGGTAAAAATCGAAAAAACCGAAATTCCCATAATATAAAAACCGAACCGAAACCGATTACAATAATTAACCGAACCGAAATAACCGAATTATTTCGGTTCGGTTTTTCGGTTTTTTTTTCGGTTTTTGGGCCTGTTTTGGGCTTTTTTTGGCAAACCATCAATATAATAAGAAACATGAAGCCCAAGGAAAAATGAAACAAGAAAATACTTAATACAAAGTAATAAAATACACAAATTTGTAATAAAAAAACAAAGTGCACAGAGAGTATTAAACAATGTTACAAGCTTGTAGAAGTAGCATCATAATTTAATCAAAATATTTTAACTCTTGTCACTCAAGCCTAGCATGAAATATAAGCTAAATAATTCTGAATTGACATTAGATGATCCAAATAATACATAACAAAAAGATAAAAAAACTTAATATGCCTTGCTCCCTGAATGCCACCTCCTAGCTCCAAACTACAAGTAAACAAGAATAAATTGGTTAAAAACAAAATAGAATTATTATACAATGATACAAAGATGATAAAAAAAGTTACTTACAAATTTTGCAATATATTACATATTGCACCTAGAAGATATCAACAGTTGTCTCCAATGCAATTTTTTGTAGCTCTAGCAATTGAAAAAAAAGATATCAAAGTTACATATGTAATAATAAATGTAGTATTATTATAATAGAGTTATAATTTATGAAATATGGATAAAATGTTACCAAGCTCTATCTTCTTTATATCATCCTCCCCTTCTTCCACAAGATATTGCAATGATTGTCTAAGCCAATCTTGAGCACAAATTAAAGATTGCACAACTTTAGGAGTTAAAGAGCTCCTGAATGAATCAAGAATCCGTCCTCCAGTGCTAAATGTACCCTCTGAGGCTACAGTGGAAATTGGCATAGCCAAAACATCTCTTGCTATTAGAGAAAGAATAGGGAATCTAGGACTATTTAGCTTCCACCAATCTAAAATATCAAAATCATCCTTTCTAGCCTCAATTTCTTCATTCAAATATTTATCAACCTCTGTTCTGCTGGTTTGCCCACCAAGATGCTCATTCAAGAATAATTGCTCCTCCATATCAAGTAGTTTTCTAATCTTTAAAGCAGGGTCTTCATCATCATCATGATAATTTACTTGTGTGGAGGGAGCCAATTCCCTATCAGGTTGTGTGGAGGAAGAAGCACCTTGATTGTATTCATTATACAAAGAAATTACAATTTCTTTAATATGCATTCCCAATTGTTCACCAATTGCACTTGTATACATTTTAGAAAGAGCAAATTTCACCCAATTTAATTTATATCGAGGATCAAGAACAGCAGCAACATAAAGAAGTTTGTTCATCTTCATAGGATCTCCCCAATATTTATCATACTTCTCTTTCATTTTATTTGCTATATTTGCTAACTCAATGACATCACTTTTCCTCCACTCATCCAAAATACGATATAACTTATAAATCTCATGAAAAAAACAGTTGGAGGTCACAAATAAAGAACCAGAAATACGCAAAGTGAGATCATAAAAATGACCCAACATCATGGTTAACCTCCTAACATTCTTCCAATCTTCAGATTCAGGCACTCCCTCTTCAACTTCAAGATCAAATCGAAAGTATGGATCTTTAAGCTCATATCTTTTAAAGGCTTTCTCAAATTTTTGAGCTGTATCTAACATTAAATAGGTAGAGTTCCACCTGGTACATACATCCAAGCACAACATTTTCTTACTCTCAATTTTTTCATCCTCACAACTCTCTTTAAACTTTCTCATTCTAAGAGGTGATTGCCTAATAAAACGAACAGCTTCTCTAACTTTTTTCACAGAAGGACCTATTTCTTTCAATCCTTCAACAACAATTAAGTTGATTATGTGTTGGATCACATGCAATCCTTCAACAACATGTTTTGGATCACATGCAAGATTCTTTTCACAATAATTACACTTACCTCTAACTTCACCAGCATCATTCACAAATCTAGTAAAGTGTTCCCACACCTTTGATCTTGGCTTCATGACTTTTCTTTTTCCAACTCCAGTTGTTGTAGGATGTTTATTTTCATCTCCTCCAATTGTTGTAGGCTGTTTATTTTCATCTCCTCTAGTTGTTTGGTCAGTCATAGTTACTGAAAAGAATACCAATAATTGGAAATTACAATTATTGGAAACAAAACAACAGAATTTTTTATCCATAATTTTTTATGTAATTTTCAATATGCTTTATATTAAAAAATTCACGGATTTTTCAAAGGTTGAATCTGCACTACCTTCAGGTAAAAAAAAAAAATCTGCACCACCTGATCACATTCTAAGCAATAATTTAAAGCATTATCCAAGATTCCAAGGAACTATCCGATTTAGTCTATCACATGCCAAGCAATAATTTAAAGCAACTAGCCAAGCAATAATTTAAAGCTATGTGCCTCTGTCCATTGCAACCAACTCTCATTCTCTCACGTGCCTAGCTATATATATATATATCATTTATTTGAACCTTCGTTTCTTTCTTAGGCCATCTTTCTTTCTTAGGCCATCTCTCTCTCTCTCCAACCAATGTCTTCTCTCTCATAGTGTCACTCTCACTACTGGGAGTTCTCCTCACTACCGCCATTTTTACATTAGAGACCAGCTGCATCCTACGTTTCTTACTCCAACCAACTTCACCATTCTCAACTCCTACTCTAACCAACTATAGATTAAGATAGACATTTGAACCCAAGATGCAGAAACCCCAAATCAAAACCTTCAATTTCATGAAAAATAGAAAAACGATTTTCAGACGATGGAGAGAGTATCATATTAATTAACAATAGAGGAGGGAATATCAAAGATATAGAACCATACCATAGTATGGATTACTGGAGGTGCTGGACTGAATGCGAACGGAACAGTGATGGCTTCAACGGAAGTACGAAACGGTGAGGTGAGGGTGTGGGGCCGCAAGAGAAAAGGGAAAACTAGGGATTGGGGAACGAGATACAGGACCACAAATCGTGTGTGACGGATGCACCGAACCGAATAGACTATTTTTTTACTTTTGCTGTCAGTAATTCAGTATTTAATTGAAAGTTAAAAAAAATTCCTTTTTTTTTATTTTTATGATTTTTTTTTCGGTTATTCGGTTAACACCGAAATATTTTTTGAACCACCGAACCGAAAACCGAAAACCGAAATAAGCAACCGAAAAATAACCGAATTACCGAAAAACCGAACCGAAAAAACCGAATTAAATTTGGTTCGGTTCTGTATTCGGTTTCGGTTTGAATTTGCTCACCCCTATCCATAGAGTTCCCTTTCTACTGAACCGAAAAAGCAAAAAGAAAAAGAGTAAAAGAGAGATAATCATTGCATGCATGCCTGCCTGCAGAATCCGATGATTAATCGAAAGAGTAATCATCCAATGGAGCAATAATTTTGGACATCATAATAATAATAAAGGATTATGTCCAAGTTGTAAATCAAATTTATATCTGAAGTAACCTCACATCTTCCCTTGCAACAAACGTTGGTTCGTTCTGCGATAGGTTTAATAATTATTTCTCCTTCCTAAAGTTAGACTTTTTCTTCTATGGAAATTTCTGTTGCACCAAGGACTACATAAAGTGAATTCATTAGGTTCACTTTTCTGCACCCAACATATTTGTACTGCAAAGTAAATGGGCAACGCGAATTGACTAAACTGGACACACCTATTTTGGTGAATTATTTTATTGCACTTATTGTGTCTGTTGAGCATTTATGCTTTGCTAATGTGGTCCTGGGCAGAAGGACTGACTTAATCTTATACGTGAGTTTGGTGATAGCAATTTTGAGAAAATGAAGAGTATTCAACAAGAGGGAATTAATAACAGTTCTACCGACACAAATTTTGTCAAATGTATAGAGCCTTCCTAGATTCCTTTAGATCTCTAGTTCGGGTCATAGAAGACACACTTATATTGGGAAGGGCAGGAATGAACCCAAATTGGATTAGTCAGTTGTTTGAATGACATTTTTTTATCTCTACCAATGGCTTTATACGCGTATAATGATAACATTCAGCAACACGAAATGTAATAGTCTCAAGTTCTCTTCATTTAAGATGATAGTGATTATTTCTTCTTAACATTTTTTTGTGACCTTGTCATGTGTACTTTAAATTGTTCTTCTTGAAAGTTTAGTTACATGAACAGCCAAAATTTAATTTTATGAATAAATGCCATTCCTTTGTCTAGAATTTACCTAAACATAATAATCTACTTCCCGTGATTATGAACATATATTCAGATGCCAGAGATGTACACTCTTCAAAACTGAAGCCACAAGCCACAGAATCATTATACATAATTATATTCTCCATCTGTTTCTAACAGCAGAAACATGAAACTGTGCACT
>QFDD01121266.1:0-31263 GCA_006871305.1 Vachellia collinsii
ATTGGTTGTAATCTTTTTAAGATTAGTGGATTGAGAAAAGCTCAGAGGAATCTGAGGACTGGACGTAGGTCAAGTGGACCGAACCAGGATAAATCTCTGTGTTGCTTTCCTTCATACTCTGTTTTATATTTTACCGATTGCGAAAATTTTATTAAGACCAATTCACCCCCCTCTTGGTCAAATCCGATCCTAACAAAAACAACCCAAGTCATGATCCATTACCAACCCCAGCGACCAAGCACTTCAGGAGTCTATGCTTCCGTGATCAACATCTAACAACCGCATGCCTTGATGACACCAGGAGCCTATCTACTTGTCTAAGACAGTCTTCAGCACCTGTGGACGTTGGGTTAGGTAATTACGATCCGATAATCTAACATCCACCATACCCAAATCTTCCGAAAAACATTGAAATTGCTCAACAGTCGACGACCTCTGACTCCTACTATTTATTTTTTCATACTGATCTTATATATTGTACACACTTCGAATGCTCTAAGAAAGCCACTTTGAAATTTCATTCTCGCTCTTACTCATACTCTATGCCCCATTCATCAATACCGTCTCAAACTTTACATTGATCAATAACACTTTCTTTTTCCCTCTCTGCATCAGAAACAGATACATTCACTTTCAATATATTGTTAATGTCCCGAATCTTTTTCTTTTATTCGCTTTAACCGAATTTTGCACAAACACCAACTACTTACTATTTGAAGAAACCCTCCACTTCAAATGGTATTTTTTTTTCACGAAAAGCAAGTATGAGAAAATAAATCTATTCTTTCAATAAGATCATGAATAGCTATCCTAAACTCAAGGTGACACCAACACGAGTATTTTAGTAAAAATACTCAAATAGTTCTAGTTAGTTAATTATAAGATTTTGAATTCAAACTCCAAATGCAAAAGCCATCACTTATATTTAACAATCAATAATGTTTGAATATGATTAGAGCACATCCTTATTAGTTAAAGGAAAAGGAGGTTATTACATTTGTTTCAAATAAGAATTTTGATGCCTTAAGACCAAGCACCTAAAAATTCCATATAAACTCATTAAGTTTAAGAGATTTCCATTAAATGAAAACAAAAACCAAAATGAAATTAGAATCTAATAATAAGGCACTTATTGACATATTCACAAGTCACAGACCCAGAAAGGTACATACATAAATAAACAAAAACCCAAAAGTTAGTTGCAATTAAGAATAACAAAAGATGATTAATTGTATTGTATTTGGGTTCAAAGAGCATTCAATATAATGGGTTCAGTGAAGAGTCATTTGTCATTTATAGTTAAATTAAACCACACGTTTCCTTTATTTTTGTTGCTAATTATGTCCCAAGGTTTTTTAAGGAACTATATATACATAGATATTGCTTCAGTTTTGTTACTTTCTTTTTTTTTGAGAAAAATTCACAAATTTAGTTCTATGTAATAAAACAATAACCGAAGTTAGTGTTCAATGTGCAACGACGAATGAATTAAACAAGATGACGGAATATACAATGTTCTGAGAAATCGATCATTTTAATCATTTAATTTGCATATAACTTGATTTAAGATATTTATTATATTATTTTAATGAGAATAAATAAACAATTATGAAGAAACTGAATAATGCAGCATTTATAATTAAGGCAGCAGATAGACAAATCGTCACTCTAAACAGATTCACTTCACAAAACCAGAGGTACGTTAACTATTGTATTGGTAATTAGAGGTAATTAATAAATTAATCAGTTAATTAACCTCAAATTGAATGCAAATACAGATCGGCAGACATCAAATTAGTAGTAAACAAAATGTGATGCATGCATGCAAAAAGTCAACTAATGTATATTAAACCTGGACATTCAATTCAATGAACAAATTAAAACAGGAATAAGTATTCTAATTATATAACTATATAAGATAATAAAAGGCAATACTTACACCAAATTTTTTATATCTATTATATTATTATATTATGTTCTTCAATCACAACTACATTGTATCCTATTTCTTTTTTCATGAGTTTATAATTAAATGATAATATTTTAAAAGTAGAACACATAACTTATGTAATTAGAGAAATTGATATAATGGATGTAAGAAATTTAATCCAAGTATTTCCATCAATAAAATATAAATTCTAGTTATAAGAAACGCCAATGATAATTAATTTCTTAGAAAACACAAATCATAAGTTTAACGTTTATATTACTAAACAAACAATAAGAACTTTAATCTTCATAAATGGCATTGACTCATTAGATTATCACCAAAAAATTATCACAACCGACAAGACAAATTAGTCACACCTATTTCTCTCTCTCTCTCTCTCTCTAAACTTCCTTAATTAATTTGAAAATGGTTAATTGAAAAGATTTAAAACCATTTATATATCATATGTGATGGCCAAAAAAAGACCTTTATCTTATTGAGAAAATTGTTGAGAAATCCTTCTTTGCAAAATTTATTGCTTGAAAGTACTTAAATATGCACAACTCATTTTCAGATGGTGTAACTTTTATTCAAACATGTACAGCATATTTTTAGTTATATATCAAACATAATTAAAGATAAATTGCAAATAATTGAATAAGAGTTTCCCCTGAGTTTTTAAACAAATTTTGATATGCCTTTAAGTAATAAATTTGTAATAGGGGTTTTTGAGTAATTTTTGCTTAGCATATATACGTGTCCCACATCGTCTAGTCCAAACTATAAAAGGCCCAGTCCCATATAGTTCTGAGAAGCACAGCGATACGTGCCATCTTCTTCGACCATTCTTCTTCTTCACCTCTGAAACAAACATGGCGAATCTGAGATCTCAAACTCCTATGATCATCTTCATTATCTTCACAATTTTTGCTATAGCACCAGCCCATTGCAGCAGAATCAAGATGGTCCACTCCAACGACGAAAGTCTGATCGAAACCACCTGCAAGCAAACCCTCAACTACCATCTCTGCGTCAAATCCTTAAAATCCGACCCTGGCAGCTCTGACACCGACGTCGCAGGTAATAATGATACTCAAATCTCACAAAAAGCAATGATTAATTAATCAATTCATCCCGTCGATTCAATATTTCTTCACATTATTAATCAATCGCCGAACCGGTTTCTTCAATCAATCGTGTTTACTTATTTTCGATCACAGGGCTAGGTCTGATCATGGTGAACGTGATAACGGCGAAAGCGAAGGAGACGGAGAAAAAAATCAACAAGCTCCTGCGCGGAGGGGATTTAGATCCCAAGCAGGAGCAGGCATTGAAATCTTGCAGTGGCATGTACGAATTTGTTCTGGAGTCGGACGTTCCAGAAGCCATTGAAGCTCTGCAAAAAGGTAACGCTAAATTCGCAGAAGACGGAGTGAAGGATATGGGAAACGAAGCCATATATTGCGAGGGAGAGTTCAACGGCGAGAAGTCTCTACTTAAATCGGAGAACGACGCCATGCGCGAACTTGCTGGGGTTGCCGTCGCCATTGTTAGGCAATTACTGTAAGAATTAATGACCATTAATGCTGCTGATCTTTGTTGCTTTGTTATATCATCTGCTACAATCTGTTTTTGTTGTTAAAAAGAAAAGAGATGAAGTTTAATTAGTATAGAATATTAGTATTTCTACAACTTTTTCCTTTCTGGTGTGTGTGTGTTGGTGAGAATTTGGCATGCATCACTGAAACAAAGTAGCAGTATAATTATAAAGATTATAATAGTAAGCCGCTTCTATCTGCGGTTACATTAATTAGCATAATTATTTTAATATCATGTGATAATGGAGATTACTTAATTAAAAGGAACCATCCATGGAAATAAGAGAAATTCCTACTTACAAACATGATCAGATAAAAACCAGTCATCAATAATGAGAAATTCCTACACACACATACACATTGTGTCTTTTGTAAGAAAATGGGTGAAAAGTCTTATTTCAAAATTTAATCGGGTAAAAAGACTCACTAGTATTTTACAAGATTTTGTGTACAAAAAATATACGTACTCCAATTTCAAAATTATTTGTGAACTTTGAACTTTGCGGAGTGTCACGTTATCTGTACTTTTTCCAATAAACATTTTTGAATTATTCTTTTTATAGATATCATATTCCACAATTATTTTTCCCTTTCTATAACACATTATATTATTATATTTGTGAGATTATAAGAAAAGATATTTGAAATATTTTTTGTATTAGAGAGATTATAGATGACATAAAGCTCTAGGAATATGTTAGTATTTTTCTGCAGATTCAAGATAATACATAATATTACATTCAATCTTTAACAAAAGATTTAATTGTCTGATTTAAAAAGATTAAAGTAGATTAGTTTAAAAAAATAAATATAAATACTTTAAAGAAATTTATTAAACTTGCTTAATCTCACACAAATTAATCTGTTGGGTTTATGTTAAGTTAAAAAAATTATAAAAATACAAAATATGTTATGTTTATATCCATAATGAGGACCATATAAAAACTGTAACATCGTGAGTTTTATCAGTTTGATAAATATGTTATACTACTGTTTGTTTGATTGTTTGTGGGAGCGTTTCATTTGATAAATTATTTTCATGTTATTATTATACTCCACTGTGGCTATTTATAGGGTACAAAAAAAAGTTTTATTTGATTTTATTTATCAATCATCATATTAAGTAAATGTATAATTTTACTATTTATTTATTATGTGCTATCATTACTCTCATGTGTTATAGTGAATATTAAATAAAGATAAAGTTAAAAAGCTATTGAGTTTTAAGATAAAATTAACATGGTTTAAGATTTTTTTAATCTATGTAAAATATGTTATAAGTAACTCATAAATAGGAAAGAGACTTTTTAATAAGCTGAAACTCCTCTTTTGTTTTTTGGGGTGAAAAACTTCTCTTTGCATTTGTTTTTGTAATTCTTAATATATATTATGATTATTTATTTACAATAAAATATTGCTTCAATATCTGTAAACAAGTACCAAGACTCTGAGGTCTGAAGGAAAAATTGTTATTATACGCCTAAAAACAAGGTTCAAAAAACCGGACCGGACACTGAACCGGTTGAGGCAGTGGTTCAAGGGTTGATGGTTCAGACCGGGTTCAAACCGAGTTCGAACCGGCCATATTAAAATAATAATAATTAATTAATAATAATAAAATAAAACACTTTTAATACTACTTAATTTCAAAATATGCATCCTTATCAGTTACAATCCTTTAGTCACTATAATTAATAATCAAAAGCATCATTAAATTCATTCAAAGTAGGGCCTGAGCCATCAGAAGGAGCTAAATGTGTTGTGCTTCTTTTGTTGCAAATGCACTCCTAATGCTCGGTTGGGAACCATGAGTTGTCCTAGGAGCAAAGTAATTGTCCATAATTCCAGGAGTTTTCCTCTTCTTGGTACTAGTAGCTTGAACAATTGGAGAGTCCAAATTAACTCCTTCATCTTCCTCCTCTCCTATATCTTCGATAGCCTTTTTCTTAGAGCCTTCTTTTAAAGATTCTATCATCCGATGACGTACATCAAGGGGAACTTTTTTGCAAGAAGCTATTTGACTAATCGCACCAGCAAGATGTTGCTTCATCCTATGTATCCCACCTCCTCTATAGCTATTACCACAACAAAGGCATGTATACACATTTTGTGCCCCCTCTTTTCTCAAGGCAACATGGGCCCATGCAGGATCGGTTTTGGCTTGAAGAGAAGAAATAGAAGTGGAAATGGGATTATCATTGGAATTGGTAGTTGGAGTTTCACTAGTAGGAGTAGGAGTGACATTATCATTCTATGAACTAGAGTTATTTACAATATCCATCATTGCCTCACTGCCAATGGTATTAAATAACAAATCAAAATTCAAAACACCAAAAAATAAAGTGTGCTAAAAGTGGGATGAGGGATGACTCTTGCAGGTTGCAACAAGTTAGGGATAAAAAATGGGATATTTCCTGAAATCAAATATCCTGTGTATCCATATAACACACAAACATCTTCTAATGTGAAAAGGAGAGAAAAAAGGAGTAAATAATAACTGTACAAATAATGACACACACATATCTTCCAATGCACACACTATCATTTTACAAGTTATGAGAGTAGACATTAAAATTTGTCATTTTTCAATTTAAAATTTGTCATTTCTCAGGATAACTATCAGCTTGACTTCAACCTCTTCTTCTTTTTCCTTCATTTCTTGACTCTTCTTTTTTTTTCGCTTAGACATTAAAATTTGTCATTTTTCAATTTAAAAAAGTACCCCCACGCAAAATGCAATTAGCTTACATGCACCAGCAATTATCTTCTTTTTGCTTTAAAACCATGTAAACAAAAGAGGATGAACAATTGAATTAATAAGGGTATCATGTTGCTTACATGCACCATCAATTATCAGTACCCCACGCAAAATGCAATCAAGCAATCCCAAAGTTTAGATCAACAATTAACAATTCAAGTTTCATGAGTTTAATAAACAGAATCCAACAAATAATTAATTAGTAGTCCACTATTGATAATGAAGGCGAAAATGGGAAAGGAATCAAAGGATCGCACTATTTATTTTTTAATCGACGGAAGCCACTATTAATTCATACCCACCTTTAAAAGCAATCAACTTCCATGTTCCATCTCTTAATGGGTATAAGAATAATTTTTGAAAACAGAAAACTAAATCATATTGGGTAGAGGTGGCTTCCACTGATTAATCAATAACCAACTAACGATTCAGACAAGTAGGAAATTTGACAAATGGAAAGAGAAGAGGCTAGAGAATGAAGGACCAACCTGTTGGGGGAAGCAAATGGACGCTTGCGGAAGACCCACGGTGACAGTGAAGTGGGATCAAGAGCAACCCATCCAACAGCGAGGCGTGGCAAAAGCAAATGGAGAAGACCGACGGTGACAGCGAAGTGTAACGGTGAGGCGAAGTGCGACGGTGAGGGGTGAGAAGTGAGAACAGAGTGGCGAGCAACTGAGCGTCGAGCCGACGACAGAGCAAGCAACTGAGCAAAGTGGGGAGATTGAAGGGCTAGGGATTTCAGGTTTCAGTTTCACACTTTCATTTTCGGGTCGGGCCTCAGCTTCACTGCTTCTGAATCTGATGCTTTAGAGTTCAGCCTTTCATTTTCTGATTTTCAATTTTCATTTTTTTTTCACTTAAACAAAACGGTGTCGTTTTGGGATTTATGGGCAAAAAAAAAATTAAGCCAGCCAAACCAGCGGTTTGACCGGTTCAATCCTGTTCAAACCGCCCTCCGCTTCAATGCTTCAGCCGCACCGGATTCCAGATCGGTTCACCGGTTCACGGTTCGAACCGGCCGGTCCGGTCCGGTTTTTTGAACATTCCCTAAAAAAGTGGTTTGGGCTTAACTAATCCTTGGTCCAACTAGCATGGACAGCCCACTCATGATCTATTGACAGTATCAACGACCGAAGTTCACAAAAGGCTCTTCGCCTACGACCAATGCCAATGACCAAACGTTCCCGAGACACGAGCGTCCATCTACTTGCCCACAACCGTCCCTGGCCTCCTGTAGATGTCGAACCAAGCAGTTGCTATCCAAGAATCCAACGCCCATGATGCCTAGATTCTCGGGAGAATGTTGAAACTATCCAACGACCTACGACTCCAGATCCTTTCAATTTATTTGCATTGTTGTCTTCATAGAAGAGGATCATTCCTTTTTTTTTCGATTAACTTCAAGCCATTCACTGTAATATGTAATTAGCTCAGCATCAGTAAATCAACCAATACTGCTCTTAATATCACACTATTTCTGTCTTTGCATCAGAAACCGACCCAACGATTTCCTTCATACTGTTGATGTCCCAAATATTTTCCTTTATCACACAATCCCTAAATTTCGCACAAACAGTTATTGTTTACAATGAAGCTTGGGAATCACATATCTTGGTGACTTGGCATTTGTCATTTCTCACCTCTCTTTTGTCCTTACCTAAAGGATGGTGCAATGTTTTCTAAGTTTCTAGACATTCGAATCAGATTAAGTTATTAATTATTCTTACATTTTAAATTATTTAACTAATTAATTTTCACACAATCTTATGTCCAAACATTACTAAAGGATTAGGTCATTGTATAAAAAGTGAAATATTCATAGGGTTCATATAGTTAGATTAACTAATAACTAATAGGAGTTATTCCAACTTAATTAATAGTCAAAATCAATTAAAAAAAAAAGTATATCCACGTATATCGAAATAAGTTTTTTCTCACATGTTTATCTTAAATTGTATAAAATCACTTTAAAAAGTTAATTTTTTTTTTTTTGACCTGACTTTAAAAAGTTAATTCAAATACTCACGAAATGAATTTTTTAAGAATGCAACAATGAAGGCGTAGTTGTAACGTAGCCGTCCAAATGAGTTCGACCATAATCCGATTTAGATTAGTCTAATTTATAATTCTCTAAAGGTTGATTAGGACATGGGGGAGTTTACAAAAAAAAAAGTGTAAAAATTCAAAAATACATGCACATGATTTAAAAATTAAAAATTAAAACCTTTATAAGAGCAAATGAGCAACTTCCTTTTTTTTTTTTCCTGAGTAAAAACTGACTGAAATCATTAATTCACTCAAAATTAGCGAAAACTTGTATCAGAAGACAACAAACCTAGCTTCCACAGGGCAACTTCTTTCAACCGTCAGAAAATGAGGTCCTCTTCTTCGTCACTACTCTCACCCCTCACTGTCCTGCTTCTTCTGGCCTCTACTCTTAATCCGTCAACCCAATCAAAGAACGACAGCGCCGCTGACCTGATCGACCGGATATGTAAGAAAACTCCATTCTTCGACCTCTGTTCCGCCACGCTTCACACCAACCCTCTCACTCCCAAATCCGATCTCAAAGCCATGGCTCTCGTCGTCCTCAAGGACATTCTCGTGAACGCCACCGGAACCCTATCGCAAATCGAATCCCTCATCCACCAAACCTCAGATCGCCGACTGGAGCAATCCCTAGCATTCTGCGCCGAATGCTACATCCCGATCATCAAGTACACTCTCCCTCAGGCCGCCGACGCCGTCAGCCAAGGCCAATTTGGGTTCGCCGCGTACTGTGTGGGCTATACAGAGAATGAAGTGCACAGGTGCGAGAAGAAGCTGGCATGGTCGAAGCCGTCGTCGTCGTTGGAGGATCAAAACGGCGTCGTGCATAAGCTCGCCGGTGTGGCTTCTGCAATAATCAGATTGTTACTGAAGCCTTAACTTCACAGATCTGTCTCTGCACTGTAACTCCGTTTCTTCCGCTTTGTAGTAAGGTGTTCTGTCAAAATGGATGCTTCAACTGAACTGTTTGTTATAGACTTGTGGTTAGTTAGGTGCCAAGGGACTTTAGGATCATCTGAAAAATTCAAAGGAAATGACCAAAATGCCCTTTTGACCTCTCTTTTGACCACTTTGACCATTGATAAGAAAAGGAATGGTGAATGCATTGGTAGTTGTTACCATTTAAGGGTTTGTTTGACAATCACTTAAAAAACATTTTTACGTAAGTCGAGATAAAATTTATCTCACATACTTACCTCAGATTGCGTAAAATCATTTAAAAAAGTTATTCCCAAATATATCTTTTTAATTGATTTCACTCCTACACTTTTAAATTGTGATCTTTCTAAAATATTTTAGGATAACATTGTGTTGCATATAAGTTTACAACTTAGTAAATTAGTTTAAGAAAAAACAATAAATATAAAAATAAAATGGATTGCAATATTATATTTAAAATCAAATTCAATTATCTACTCTCTACTTTAAAAAAAAACAAGAGGGAGTATTATTTTGGAATGAACAATTAAGCTTAGGGTGGAAGAAAGATGTCAAAAAAAAATGAACACTGAAAATAGTGATGAAGTGGATAAGTGTGTTTAAATATAATGTCTAACAATACAATATCTCAAGATTATTTTTAATAAAAACAAACATACATATGCATAAAAAATAGGGAGAATTACTATAAAGTCCTATATAAGAGAATTAAAATTAGAAAGATTCAACTGACAACTCAAGCAGCTACCATTGACAACTCAAGTTATTCGTATTGACAACTTCTTGAGAACTTTCTAATATTAATTCTCTTACATGGGACTTTATAGTAATTCCCCCTGAAAAATATAGTGATGAAGTGTTTTTGAAGAGGCAGATGGCTCTAAACTTCTTGTATGGCAATCAATTAATCTACCACATGAATGACACCATTCACTTCCTTCTTGCAATTACGTATTCTTCCTCTTCTTTTTATATCAGCTTCAAATAATTAAATTATACAAATTGAGATTAAAATGATGGTTAAAATTAGTTAAAGATAATAATATGTAAAAAAGTGTAACTTATTTTTTTTTTCTCAAAACACTCTTATTTATACGAAGGGTGAGTAAAAGGGTTAATAAGTGAAAAATATATAAAAAAAAATAGTTAGTGAAAAAAAAGAGAGAGATTTAAGAAACATGTAACCAACTAGGGTAACAATAAAGATAAAAAAGACCAACCCGGTAAAAAGAAAAAAGGTAACTTATAAAATATAATAAGCCAGGTGGAAGAAAACTTATGTCCATTTAGAACCTTTTTTTTTTTTTTAAATCTTTGGTTTCATACTTTTCACAACTTCCTAGAAAACTATCGATAGGAGTTGTATCTAATGAAAAAGGTTAATCATTCACGGTATAACGAATTAAACTTCGAATTTTCACCGAGAAACTTGCAAAAAAAAAAAGGCAAAAAAGTACAGACAAATGGATGATGATGCATGAGTCCAAAAGCTGAAGTGCCATCCCCATAATAATATATATCTGAGACTGCAAGACTCGACATTTAAAATTATTTCTATTAATATTACATGTTTTGCACATATACTTATTTGAGTCTCGTACATTCCTGTAAAACTAACCTCACCTATTTTCAGAAAGCCTCAAAAGCAAAAAACTGTTCAAACCCTACAAACTTTCTGTCGCCATCTTCTCTTTATTCTAAATAACATCTCTGAAGTCATTTAGCAACAGGAAGTTGCAGAGGAGCCAACAAGAACCATCATCATCATCAAGAGGCAAGGTCAATGAAGAACATGGCAGCACTACCTCCTTCATAGACAGATTTTTTTTTCCCCTGACCTTCCCACACAGATTTAATACATACAGAAGAAAACCAAGCTAAGCTATACTGAAACACAAAAAGAAGAGAAAACCGCTTGTGTCAAAGGCGCAAAGAGCACTTCCTCATCTTCTTTCCAAATACAGGCCGTAGCATGCTTATTTTTCCGGGTAAAACTCACATTAACCTGTGTCTCTTGGCTGTTTTTCTGGCAAATATGAGTTTGTGATTGGCTGTACATAACTGCAAGAAACCCATCCAGTAAAAGATATTCATGTTACATGGCAAGCCCCAACAACGAACTACACAATGTAAGCAAATATGAAATACCATAATTTCTCAAAAATATTCTTGGTTAACTTGTCATTAAGAAGAGGAGTTTCACCAATACTAAATTGAATTGAGTAAAAGAGACTCATTATTTCCTTAAATAAGATTGCGAGTTCCAACTTGTAAAACAGAACAAGTTGGCACTTGACACCTTTTCAAACGACCAAACCCATGCGTTTATTTCAACAACTAATAAAAAACCATAGAACAAACAATAACACTGCATAAGCATAAAGCAACTATACTTACTTGTAAGGCTCTGAACCACGAGCATTCATGTAGCTTGCAGACGGATTAAGTTGGTGTTGAACAGGAATTGTACCACCTTCTACTCCTCCAGCAGACACAGGTGATCCCTGGAAACTTGCCACTGAACTTTTTCCTGGTGACATCCCTGCAAAGGGAATAGAATGATCATAAGAAACATATAAGCGACATTGTGGCCAGAACAGAGATGAAACGCCAAACATGTTGTCTGGAATTTTAACATGATGCCAAAATTTTAACGAATTAAATGTCAATGGAGTAAGTGCAGGCCAACTACAGGTTGCATTGATCCAAAGTCGGATTTAATCTCTCACATGACACCTGGTTTTTATATCTAACGCGCCTCTGAAAGATAAAGCCCATTTGGCTTAAATAATTGTAGGTCAACCTTGTGCGTTCCAAATTGGATCTAATTATTGCAAAATATGGGCCCCCTATGGATCAAGCTCTTAATTGATTGATCAAAGAGGCTATGATATTTTAAATTATTGAGCGTCCCACTTTAATTGCCAAGGACCAGCTCTCCCTAAAAGGAGAAGTTTGATTTCATTTATTTTATGTGATTTTGCATTGTACGAGGTAAATATATGAGGAGTTTTATCTTGTAAAGCATAAAAATGCTTTTTCTAAGCAAAGGCAAACAAGCACTAAGTTTTAGGTGCTTGGCTAGCAACGGTTTTTATCTCTACAATGAAAATCCCTACTTTGCTTCCTCACATGTAAGCAAAAATCTCAGAAAAATGGAAAGCCAACAAGATGAAGAACAAAACTTGAAAGCATGACTAAAACCAAACATGTGCTCTGGTTAGCCAGCACCAAATCGATGTGACCAACACAACATAGAGAGAAATAAGCCAATACTGTACAAAACATTGACATCAAATCTAAAACAAATTTTTAAATGTCAAAATGTGTAATAAATAAAAAAAAATTATGTGTGTGAATATGTTTTATACCTCACAGGAATATTTTATAAAACGAAAGCCCTCAATCTTCATTCATCTTTTACCCTGTTTTGTTCTGAAACTAAAAGTGGCCTGTACCTTGCAATTCTGACTTGGTCACTAGGGTTGATGAAAAGACCATTAGAACCGGCAAACAGTAGATATTGCTTTAACAGCAAATATCACTGATAGGTTGATTCCTTATACAGTCACAAAACAAAGTATTGAAGTAATAATCACGATATTTGAAACATTCAAGCACATTACACAACATGGATGTGTTTTACTTTTTTGTTATAAACAACATTGGTAATTTTAGCCACATAACTAACATACAAATTGCAGGATCTGATGCACATGGAAGCAAGTTAGTTTGATAGAAAATAATACCTTGGGATATAATCACAATGAAGAAGACAATAGTAAAAACCATGGAAAATATGCTGCCACTTGATGATGAAGTTGATTTGGCCGCTTTCATCTTCTTCAAGGCTTTCATGCGCTCTATCCTCGCACGCTTCAACATAGCAAGCTCAGAGATCTCCCTGATTAACTTCTGATCAGCTGCATCCAATGACGGAGCTCGTGGAGGTCTCGGAGGTTTGGGAGCCTTTTTATTACTCGATTTTTTAGGTTTCTCTTTTACTATGGTCTTTGATGCACTATCTACTGACTTTTGCCTTGCCAATGACATGCTTGTCACTTTCGACACATCCACAACAGGAACTCCGCTTAGATTTGATTCACTGCAGGATGAACTTGACCCATCACCATCCTTTAAATAATCCCTAGAAAGCTTAGCAAATATCGTCTTTCCTTTTCCTACACTGTCTGGAGTAGAAATTTTCCTCGAATCGTCCACATTTACAGTTAACCCAATTTCAAGATCTACATCGTTATCTTTGTCTCTTAGATTTTTATGATCCATCCCCATTTCCCAAAGCCACAAGCCCAATCCAATCTTTTTCTAGGTCCCCTTTGTTACACTGCAAAATCAGTAGAGCCACAAAGGTGGCTACAAAATTTAACCCTTAACCAAATCCGAATTTAACCCATAACGCACACTGGCCTCCTGAATTGACCATAAATCATCAAGATGTACAACTCAACTCACAATAACCATTTAGAGCCTCCTAAACTTGCACTTCAAACACGTTTGAAAATGTAAATAAACTGGATATTACCACCAAACTCTTTCCCCCTTCCTTTCTAAGCTCTATTTCCAAGATCTCAATTCTGACTCCAACACCTTCTCAGAAAACAAAATGAAGTAATCCTGCATTATGACAAGAAACACAATTGAGTTAGTTAATTACATGGGAGTTGGTCTTGTCATGAGATGCAGAAGAGAAGCAAGTTAAAAGCACCAATTCAAACATACAAAGAGTGTAAATCATCACAAAACAGTTGGGAAGAAATGAAGGAACCCAACAGCAGGAAAACAGAAGTTCAAGAAAAATTAGAGGTAGTGGGATGGGATATTCAAGGAACAAAAACCTACAAGGCAGTATCAGTGGCTTGGAAATGCCTCTCACCCCGGAGAGAGACTGAGAAAGAGGTGAAGACGAAACAAATATATATATATATATATATATATATACAGGCACACACAAAATCGATGAACCCCACAAAACAAAGCAAGCGAAAATCTCTCTGTAACCACTACCCCACATCATAAGGAGTCACATTGCACCCCGTAAGATCTCAATAAATGCCCCATGAAAGAAAACCAACAAAATCCAAGAAACGCAGAAACTTCGGAATAGCTTCAGCCATTATAATAATAATAGCAATAATAGCATCAGACAAATAAGCTGAAGAAAACGAAGATACCTTTATGGCAAAGCAAAGGAACCCCAGATCCGATGAGCATTGAGCGAAGCCACAGCCGTGAAGAGAAGGAAGAGTTGAATTTTCTCAGAGGCAAAAACGAAAAGCGAGAGAGAGAGATAAAGGACACCATGCCACGAGACGAGAGGAGGGTAACCAGGAAAGTACTGGAATATCAAGATTTAAAAAGGAAAAAAGAAAAATCACTTCTTTTTTGGCTTATCTCTCTCTTCATGTTGTCGCTTATCATCATCTTTCAATTTTTTTCTCACTCCCATGTGCTGTAATGCAAATCTGAATATTTACGTATCCATCGAGAAGGAAAAGACGCAATGTTGATCGAAGCAGGCAGGCCTTGCCGATGCCAGTTGGCAAATTGGCATATTTACCTCTTCGTGGCTTCAACTCATTTGTTGTTCTCTGGTTACTATAAATAAATCTTTCTGAACTGTTTTTTGTCTTTTGTATTAATTCATTGTTTTAACTAATTATGAGTAGTTTATCACTTTTTGCACTTAATTTAATCTTCCACGCCTTCATTTTGATCTCTAATTTAGGCTTTTTTGTTTACCTACACAACTATATGTATTTTTATAATATAATATATCATAGATTCGGTTGTTATGCAAAGAACATGAAGATTTCGTTAAATCCACTTGTTAATGAAAAAAAGGATGTTCTTTGCGTAACAAAAGAAAGTAGATCTGTTAAAGGTAATGAAATTATTAATGTAACTAGTTAAGGATAAGGAAGTTGCCCAATTGTTTACACGTGGAATTAACAAAAACTTTTAGGGTAAATGTCAAAATTCACTCAGTAAGTTTCCACTTAGAAGTGTTGGGTTTCCGGAAGTTTTTTTTTGGCTTAATTTTGTTCTAAAAGTTTGCAAAACGTATCAGTTTTACCCTGACCGTTAATTAACGTTAACTTTTATCGTTAACTGACACGTAGCACTTTAATAAGCCTCCTATCATCATGTGGCACTAAATATAGAGCGCCACGTGTCAGTTAACGGTCAGGGCAAAACTGATACTTTTTTCAAACTTTCGGGACAAAATTAAGCCAAAAAAAGCTTCCGAACACCCAACAGTCATAAGTGAAAACTTCCGGGGTGAATTTAACCCTTTACCCAAACTTTTATGCAAAGAATATGAAAATTTTCATTGTGATATATTATTTGATTTATTTCTACTACTACTACTAATGAAATTATTAAGGATAAGGAAGTTGTCTCATAAAATTAGGATGAGAGATGCATATTTAAAAAGGGTTAAATCTACTTTTAGTATATATAATTTACTTTGATTTGAGTTTTGTTTTCTGAAGTTTAAAATTAATGATTTTGATCCTTTAAATTCACTCTGTATAAAACTGTCAGTTCCTATAGTTTTAAAAGGACTTAAATCCAATATTAACACTGTAAATTTTACTTATATGTCATTGACTCCATTAATTATGATGAAATGATTTAACAACTGCATAAGATAACGCGAAAACAATTTTTATATGATCTTTCCTTGTAGTTTTAAACTTATTTCTTGTTTTTAATTTTTTATAATTTTGTACCTTTTATCTTTTTCGGTTTTGATATTTGAAGTTTTAATTAAATGGTTTTCTCCTTATAACTTTATATGGATTTGGATGTTTAACTACATTAATTAACACTGTTAAATTTAAGGATCAAAATCAAAATCCGTTCAAGGTGCAAGGATCAAAACTAAAATTGATCAAAAGTATAAGGATATTTTAAAATTACATGGACTAACAATTTTAGATAGAATGAACTTAAAAAATCAAAATTACTATTTTTAAATTTCAAAGACTAAAACTCAAATCACAATAAATTACAGGGATAAAAAATAGGTTTAACTTCTTTAAAAAAAAACTTTTGCATATTACTAGACAAACTCTTTTCGCTTATTTATTTTGTATACCGTAAAATTACTTAATAAAAGTGAAATTAAGGGTATATTTGTTTCTATTTTTTGTTTTTTATGTTTTCAAAACTGTTTTTAAAAATAATTTTTAAAAATAAAAAAAAATCTGTTTAGAAGATTGTTTCGACAAAATTATATTTAAAAATAAATATATTCAAATCGGATGATGAAATTTCAACGACAAGTCAAATTCTTAAATAGAGAAAAAGTCATCAAAAAGAGAAATAAAAGGGTTTTCCAATTTTTCTAAACAAAAGCCAAAAAACGTCAAAACAAAAAAAAACAACTAAAACTTGTTTTTATTTTTTAGTTTTTAAAAACAGTTTTCTGTTTTTTGTTTTTAAAAATAACTTATTAAAAAAAACACCCCAAACAAAATTTTTTGTTTCTAAAAACAGTTTTTAAAAATTGAAACAAACACCCCCTAAATAAGCACTAATGTACCTCTTCTTCTTCTTTTTTTTCCCCAAAGCACTAATGTATCTCAAATGTTGTAAAGTTTTGTCAATATATATAATATAAAGCTTAGATATTTAATGTTTAGATCAGTTGGGCAGATCTTATGATGCAAAATGGGACACTTGATTGATAACAATGAACAAGATTTCATGCAAAAACACGTGCAACCTGTGGTCACATCTTTGAAATAAGGAGGCACAAGCACGTGGGGGTTGCTATTAAGAGATTGTCCACTGGCCCGTACAGATCTTTCCTTGTCAAGCTTATCCCACTCCAATGTCTTGGTCCCATAAAATTAATGCAGTATTGTCATTTTTTTTTTTAGCTTTCATTTTTGAAGTAACTTCATGGAAAGTCATAATAGACACACAAAAACATGTGTACAGAAGGAATCAAAATCCACTGGTTATTCCCTTGCAATGAATCATTGTTTAAATTTTTATCCAAAGAGTTTTGAACAAGATTCTCTCTGGAAGAAGAATAAGAATGCATATGGCTAGAAAAAAATGAAGAAAAAAAAAGCAAAAGAAAAGAAAAGAAAATAATACTTTTAGTAGGTAAAACAAATTATTTTTTATGAAACTTTTAAGGGTAGAGATTTGCAACACATGGACAAAATTTGCAAAACAGTTTATCTTTATGAGATTTTGCATTTTGGTCGTCCATATTCTTTTCACTAAACTGTATCATTTCCTCATCTTTCCTATCAATTGATAGAGGTTAAAAAAAATTATCTACAATCAACATGGCTTAGATCTAGTAGGAGATGTTAACTCCTCACATCGTGGTGAACCAAAAAGTCACGAGAGCGTATCTCAAATGCTCAACTTCACTGGTAGAGGTCATGGAGTGTAAGGACAACAAATCAAAAGGAGATATCATAAAATTATGAAGAAATGTTAGCGACCTTATAATGTAGTGACATAAAGACTTTTCTATAAGTGAAAAGCTATAAGTTCGAACCCCCTTGTAACATCAGTCTGGTAGTGCTTACTCTTCCAATTTAAAAAATGAAATAAAATTACAAAGAAATGCTGGGAAAGGTGTAACTTGGTAATTTCCAGTGAGAGAGCCAACTCAAAATCTAGTTCTGATTCTAGCGTGAGTGTTTGAGTGGATTTGGCTTTCCAAATCATCTTGATTAAGATTCAATACAAAGCTAAAACTTCAAAATGGCAGCTCCACTTGATGGCTTGGAAGCAAATACATAGTGGTCAAGGTCATTCTCGGTGATGATGCCTCTCTCAATCCTACACTGGTAGAATTTTTTCTGAAACACACAAAGGATCCACCATTAACAACTTAACTTATTCAAGTAATAAAATTAGAGCACCATTGAATAAGCATGATCTGAAACCAAAACCTTCAAATTGTTGATAAATTGTGGAACAATGCTCTCTTTCACCAAAGCAACAACACAACCTCCCCATCCAGCTCCAGTAAGCCTAGCTCCAAGAGCACCGTTTTCGCGACAAGTATTTACAAGTTCTTCTAATTCTGGACAGCTGATTGCATGAACATGAGAAAGAAATTGTAAATGTTTTGGTAACAAATCTTAACAGGCAGATGGTGGCGGAAGCAAAAGAAAACACACAAAGCCAAGGCGACTCTAATTAACTATTTTGGTCTGATAAGTGAAAGGTAGTGATTATTACTGACTAACTCAGGAAGAAGAAATGCTAAGATAGGTTCAGGTTCTATCCAAAAACTATTCATTAATTTACTCAGATTGAAAAACTTATAAAAGAGACATCTGATCAGCAGCATTCTTCATCCTGGGATTTGAAAGTCAACTAACACAACGAAGCTTAACCAAAGATGACAGATAAAATCCAACACAGGCAGGAGAGCTTAATAAAATAAAATAAAAGAAGATTCTGAAAGCCAGTATTGCGTGTCAGTACCTGCATTCATATAGAACACTGCAACTATAATGACTTTCATTCATAAGATCACCAAGCTTCATCAGCATGTCCTCCTGGCTGAAAAATAATGATTAATTGAAGTTAAACTAATGCAAGGTTGGGATTTAATCATTTCAGTATGATTATCAATCATCTAAAATTATTCTGCAGAATTAGTAATTATTTGAAGTACTGTATTCATCACATCAAAATTCGATAACAGTGAAAAAGCATCCATTAAAAAGTATAGCTGTGATCGACCTCAGGCTCACTTTACTCACCTTAAATATGATGATACGATTTCTTGGAACGCATGTACCCTCTTGGCCTCTGAATACACATGGGTAGCTCTCTAGAAATACGTATTAAAATTAATAATCCCTTATAAAAGGTAGCTAACGGGAAATTATCATTGTCACCATGCAAAACAAAAGGCACAAGAAATTAATGATATTTCCTGATAGGAACAAGTCATGTATAATTCATAACTTTCTTCTATAAGGCATCCCGGAATTTCTTTTTTGGACTACAAAATTCAGAACTCATTTCGATT
Source organism: Vachellia collinsii (assembly GCA_006871305.1). Classification (NCBI taxonomy): domain Eukaryota; kingdom Viridiplantae; phylum Streptophyta; class Magnoliopsida; order Fabales; family Fabaceae; genus Vachellia; species Vachellia collinsii. The sequence continues at coordinate 19,320 of QFDD01121266.1, forward strand.
TGTAATCATAAACAAACTGCTGAAATAAATAAGAACAAGTAAATAAAGATCTTAACATGGTTGGTACGAATAAAATGAAAGTCAATGAGAATTGAAGGTGGTACCTGACGTAACTTGTAGTGCTCAGCAACTTTTACCACATTCAAATAAGCAGGATTATCGCCAAAAAACGAGGTCAGTTTTTCCTCAGTGATGTTCTCTATTTCTTCTGCTGTATATGGTTCTTCCTTCAAAAATTCCTGTGTCAAATGGAAAGATTCTTTTTCTTGGTTAAAGCTGAAATAGGGTGTAAGCATCTTGAATGCACAAATAAATCCATATGACTTGCAACAGGATGTTATAATGTTTCTCCACTCAAAGCTAATTTCAAGGATTATAATGGTAAAAGAAAAACAAGGATGGCATAAAACTGAACAAAAATTACCTTGACAGCAAGAACAGGATCAGAAGATTTGTGACTGTTAGCAAATGATAAGCATAACCCTTCAGCGTCAGACAATGTTTTTACTCTTGATATTGCCTCTTCTGGTTTCATCCCTAGCTTTATACCAAGCACTATCTTGAAGAAGAAAAAAATCTCAATGGTATAATGCAATATTGGAAAAACTGACAGAAGGACTAGCAAGTTGCAGGTCTACCTAAACTAGTGAGTTCTTGTACAGTAACACTCTTCTTTTCTTTTCGAGAGAAGTTTACTTTTATATTTAATATCTATTCAGTGCTGGATATCTACTATTTTTCTTAGGTTTTTGGGCACAAAAAAAGAATAAAAGAAGATAAAAGTTCTGAATGATGAGGAAATGGAGGAAGCTAAAAAGAATGGATAGGCACTTTAAAAGGGAGGAATCATTTCATATTAATAGTTTATGAAACATAATAAAAATGTAATATAGTATGAATAAGAATGTTTCTAATTATTGTGCATTCGCCACATGTCAAACTTGAGGAGCAAGAGTATCCAGCGTAACCAGTTAATGTGTTTTTTTATTAATAGAATTCTAAACAATTGAATGGATATCAACAAGATTGAGTCATCATTGTTATAACTTCCATTTTGTTTAGTCACAAGTGGATAAATAATTACAGTAGTGTGAAAGATTAACCAGGGATGGAGGGAGGGATAATAAGTAAATGTAATAGGAGGATCCATCCTCCATCCCTCGCTCTACAAGAGTCCAGATTAGGTTTAAGGTTTGTTAAAATAAAATTAAGAAAACATAATAAAGAAAATGAATTCTTTATCTGAAAAGCACTTACAGAAGCTAAGCGGCATTCAACAACCCTATTATTATAATTTTTGGCAGCAGTGACAACCTTTTGAGACTCTGCCAAAGAATGGGCTATAACAAAACTCCCACCAGAAGGAAGTTGCACGTCTGTTGCCCGAAGAGGTTCGAAATCAATAAGCTTTGCAAATCCAACTTCAGCCATGACAGAGATTGCCTGTCAACCAGAGTATCAAAAGACCAAGAACAATAGGCCATGGAGCCATACCTAAGCTATTCACTTAGATAATACCGTATGTATAAGTAAAATCTTGCAATACCAAAAACGCTATGGAAGTTGGTTGAAATCTATGAAATTTATTCTCAATGATAGATTAGGAAGCGTGAGAAAACATGCATATAAGTTCACCTGAGGTGCTATACTTGAATCATCAGTTAAAAGGAAACTAGTCAATAAGAACTTATTGGCCAGACCATCCTTGGGCAGGTTATTGATATACATTAGCTCTAAGGAAAGACGTGCACTACCTGATCCATCCCCCCAGATTGTGTTCCAATATGTCTTTCACATTCACATGAAACTTCCGCAACTTGTTTCTGTCAACAAAATACAAATGATAGAATAAGGAAAGGCAAAATAGGAAAATTGAACGACAAATCAAAAGCTTTTTCACTGAAAAAGGATGCTTTTAATGAAACCCTGTGCAGATTTGCCGAAGCAATTAAAAAAAAATTTCCTGCATAAAATTGCAAAAATCCTGTTCACTCCAGTATCAGGAAAGTATATTTATTCTTCAACAGATCACCAATTAGAAATTGATCATGAAGAAAGAAAAGCTTAAAAAACAATTTCAATTTTCTCATATAGATCAGAATGGGGACCAGATCTTCTAAGGAGCCGCACATGGATTTGAAGTCATACTATCATATCAGTGATCTGAAATATTAATGTAAAATATTTCACTGTAACTAAATCATTCAGTCAGTAGTGTTTCAAAAAGATAAGAACAATTATTTTCATTCAATTGATTTTCAGGTGATTTTGAAACTTAAGCTTCATCAAAGTACCAACTTGAGTTTGAAAACATATTTCAAAATAGTAATGCATGAACTACCTTTGAAAAGTTTGCACCAAATGCAGTCATAATAGCAATCAAGGAAGAACAAACAAATGCTGAAGAGCTTGATAGCCCAGAACCTGAAAAGAAGAAAGCTTGCTTATATAACTTAACCTTATCATCAAACTGTAATAAAGCATCAGAAAAAATGAACTTTACGTTCAATTGCAGGTAAATTTGGCTGTCCTCAGAGCATGAAGGGAACCAACCAGTTGGAATTATTCCATCAACAAGGACATCAATCCCGATGGGCGGACCAACATGCACTCCTTTGAGTTTTGCATGCTCATAATAACCTTTATACCTACATAAACAACACTTTTAACTTATTTACTTTATAATGGAAAAAGAAAATTTACTTTATATCAAAAAAAGAAAAAGAAAAAGAAAATTTACTGATGAGAAGAGAGAAACAGTGCAAAAACAGGGGATAAGATATCCTGAATGTGAATTTTAAACAATAATAAAGTTTTATATACATCAAATCAATGAGAATAAAGAAAATGACTAAACCTTTGCTCATCAGATCATTTTGCATTTGAACATAAATATGAAACATATAATTTACATTATCAGACCTACCTCTAGGCATTATCTTGAGTCTTGGTTCGTTCAGGAAACTAAGCACGTGATTTTCTATCTCAAGTTGAAATAGCATATTAAAATTTTCATGGACCAATTGAATCAAAATTTAAAGTTATCAAGTGGAAGTTCATGAATCATTTTGTTACAATATTTAACATGTCTTTCCGCACCAAATGTACAAGCGCACTACAGCTCCTACGGAAACTTCATTTTGGAGAGACAAAGCTCTCATGTACACAATGTGATATATTTCAAAATTAATGCCATTAGAAGTTCCACTTCAACCAAAACTTGAAGCTATTAGGCTAAGGCCAATAGTTATGAGTAAACAAACAAGAGAAGATCTTCGGCCCAAAAATCAAGAGAAGATCGCAGGAGAAAAGTAGATTCTTAGGACTCACCCACAAATAAAATAATGGCCCCATTTGTGATCCCCTAAGTCGAGTTCCTGCGTATGAGATCGATTGTCCCTCAAATTTTAATAATCAGAGCACTCTTACTGTCAAAACGAATCATAATGGCAATTTGGCAGAATCCTGACATTTTAAGCTATCACATGTAATTTAGTCTGTAAAATAAATGTAAAGTAATAAACCCAGAATTCTTTAGAAGAAAGTAGGGGGAATCCAACTACAACACAAGCTCAAAGACCCACCTGGTCAGGATCAGCAGGGTAAGTGCAAGTAGTGTATTTCTCATCATTCACATTAGCAACCCTAATAACCCTCTCATCCTCATTTTTCCGAACAGCCACAATTGTATCTTGCCGAATTGCCATGGGAAGCACCGAATATCCCTCATAATCAATGTGCTCTCCGATCAAGTTCACTCTCCCTGAAACGAAAAGGACACGTCTGAATTTTTCATCTTCAATAAACCTGCCCATATGTTCAATTTGCCGAAGTTCCTCGCAGTTCAAACAGACCATCATAGCTAAATGAGAACGAGGGGGGAGAGGGAAGCAGAAGAAGAAGGACCTGGTGATCGGGCAAAGACTTCAGGATGGTGGCCGAAAATAGAGAGAAACCTGGATCTTAAATTGTCAAAACGAATCCGAGCTTCTTCGAGCTGAGATCCTTCACCGTAGATAAGCTCCAGGGTATCGTAAACCGGGACCGGAAGCTGTGCATGACTCGTCATGTTTTTACTGTGATTTCTTCCGTCGGATTTTTGCAAGGCGATCAAATTTCTATAACTTTCTAAAGGTCAAACTTTTGCCGCGAACCATGACGTCAGGCATTCTTTGAGCAGCTCCGTACCGTATTTATCAAGTGATCCTCGAAATTCCTAATCATGATCAAAAGCGTACTTGATTTCCTCTCTCCAGTGCAAACACATTTTTTAATTTCAATCAATCTTAAAATTATTTTTATATAAATTAAAACAAAATTCATTTTACATGTTTATTTTGAATTGCATATAATCACTTTTCAAAAGTTAATTACAAATAAGTTATAAGATTGTAAATGATAGAAGTGATTTTTTCTGAAAAAAAGGAAATTTGTTTAAAGAAATATTTGATAAATAAATTGGTAGAAAATAACTATATAAATTGCGTTAAACACTGCGTATTTATATACATATATATCATTTGCAATGTCTTCATTTGATTTTTCAGCGTCTTTCAATGCAATATTAGAAGCTCCTTTTAATTTAGAGCTTGTTTGGGAAGTAATAAAATATTGGTTTCATAGAATCCGAAGTAAATATATGAGAGAGTTTTATCTTAGTTTGTGTGAAATTGATTTTAAGAATTGATTCCCAAACAAGCGCTTAACGGACCCTAAAATTAGCTTCTCAGTACAAATTTTTTTTGCCTCAAAATGCATTCCTCCTATAAGTTTCTCCAAACACTAGCAAGTCTTCCACCTGTTCTTTACCATGAAGAGTTACTTTTTAGGCCCATAACGCTTACCCAGCCCCTAAAAGCATATAGAAAACATTTTAAATTATGATAAAATTTCTCTTATTTACTTACTTAAAAGTCCAAAAATTAAAAGGATAAAACAAACATTCACTCAAGGCTCAGATGGCAAAGTGAATCCATTCAAACCATACCAATTACCACGTTTCATGCCTGCAAAGTATAAATCAAGATTCAAAAAATTGGACCGACCACTAAATTGGTCGAGACAATGAGTTAAGAGTTAATGGGTCAGATCGAGGTCAAACCGACCATATTAAAATTATAATATTTAGTTTACAATATTAAAATACAACACTTTTAATAATACTTAATGTCAAAATATTCATCTTTATCAGTTAAAATCATTTAATCACTGTAATTAATAATCATTCATAATTAAAATCATTTTGGGACCTTTCTAGTATTAATTTTCTTGCATAGGATCTTAATGTAATTTCCAAAAAACAAAGCAAAGGAAACAAACATTTAAAAAGAAATTTAATTAAAATATATATTTGGCAACAAAATTAAAAAATATATAACCCTGTCAACTTAGGTTTTAAACGAGTTGATAGAGTTGATCCGAGTCAATCCACTCGTCGAGTCACTATTGATCCAGACTGAACCATAAACCGATTCATCGGTTGGACCGACCGATCCGATTTGGATTTTTGAATCATGATACAAACAATGTGCTATGAAGGTACATATTTGTTGAGAAATAAATGTTGTCCTATAATTTTTGTTAACTATTCAAAATGTCCCAAAACTGTTAAAGTAGGGTAATATCAGACCTTACAATTAAGCATGTTTAAAGATTAACATTATTTTTTAACTTTTAATGTTAATTCTATTAAATAGGGTAACATCGCTATTTAACCCAATAATAAATCATCAATTCCAGTTTCTTGTGTGCAATCATATAAGAGCTCTTATCCTTTGAGATTATATATTCCAATCTGGTTTGAAACAATGAAATTCTTTGTTAGAACCATTTTATATCACTAATCACTAATCACTTGTGAGATATTAAAACTTAAAAAGAGAGATTTATTGGACAAAAAGTGAGAATGAAATTTTCAAATGCCTATTTTCTTCTCCTTTTTTCATGAAAAGAAAGCGGTAAATAATATTCTGCATTGCAAGATCTAAAGAAATTTTCTTCTCCTTCACATTGTTGCTCTGTGTTGGAACATTGAAACTAAACACATCAGGATCCTCTTAGAACCATCTTTAAAATTTGATTTGAGCAGTTTACACTGATATAATAGAAAAAATTATAGCTTAAAAAATATTTTAATAATAATTTCATAAAATATTTTATCTCAACCATTCATTTTTTTTAAATCTAACAATGGATATGAGATTCTGAAAGTGGGGAAACTTCTGAAAGGATGGAAAAAAGGATCATAATCCGAACCTCGATAAGGCCATGAAATTAGACTTTATCCTAATTCTCCAATTCAAATAATACGTATATTTCCTAAACTTAAAAAGTATTCAAAAAATCTATAAAAATATAATTATGCGTGAAATACGTTATATTATATAAATATATATATATATTAATTCCCTCTAATAGATAACTAAAATTCAAATTATGATAAACATGACAAGAAAAATTATGATTACCATTATTGTAATGAACATATAAATTTTATAATACTTTATATTATTTGCCAACTTATTACACCTTCGTCCTTCATATCCTTCTTTATAAGAGAATAATAACTAATTGATCACAATAAAAAATAGTTAAAAATACTAAAACGAGTAATTAATTTGTCTTTTTTCTATAAGTACATGGTTATTACAATTTTCTTTTTAATCAGAGTATAAAAAAATTTAGTAAATAATTTGGTAAAAATGTTGTTTTTCGATGAAAAAAAAAATACTAAGATAATATTCTCAAAATTTTCTTTTAAAAAATTAAAGGTAATATTAACTTACTCAGCTCAATTTCAAATTATGATGCATTAATGTTTCTAATCAGTGCAGCTTAATATCAACAATCGCAAATTAAGGGATGTTCAACATGATTTCATCCGTTTGACTGCATTGATTGATTATGCACTAAATTAACCAAAATATCAATAAAAAAAAGTAGATATTTCATAAAAAGAATTGTCATTAATAACTTACTATTTACTATTTAAAATTTGTATTCTTTAAAAAATAATTTATTTATTAAAAGTGTTCATATAATTTTTTGATATACAGATAAATTTTTAGTTTTTAAAATATTTCATTCATAATCTGATAAAATTTAAATATTAAAGAAAATACAATCTTCCAAAAATAGAATTAATTTATGACAAATAAACAACCACAACAACAACAATCATCTTTTATTCCCTTTTTTTTTTTTTGCCCTGAGACAACAATAATCAGCAAAAAGAACGATGAAGATTCTTTTAAAAAATTAATTACAGTAAAATCTAATAATGTCTTTCCAGAGTTAACAATAAAAATTATTTTTTTAACGTAATTTAAATTATATAAATTAAGAATGTGGAAGATATTTTTTTATTTAGTTAGATATGTTTTCCTGAAATGCAAGCCCCACCCGTATCGGCTCCTCACCGTCGTCCACCGTGCAGGCGTCCACAGTGAATCAGAGCTCATTTCCACGGGAAGCCTCAAGAATCAAAGATAAACCGCCAGCACAGTTCTCTTGCAGGCACAAAATTGCACAACGAAACGCGTAAAGCAAAACCATCACCTTCTCGATTCTCCGTACTCTCTCTCCTCTCTCCGCCACGGGCCGACGGAAATGACGATCACAATCTCCCCGTGTCTAGATGAGCCCAGTTACCGCATTTTCAGCGTCAACCTTCAAGGAACAATTATTACCGTCACTGTCACTGCCAAGGCCTCCGTTGTCCGAAGCTGGATCCGCGACATACATTACTATAATGGACCCTATCTCGGTAGACTCATCATCGGTCTTGGCGTTCAGTGGACTCCAGAAGGCTACGGAGATGCTCCGGCGGACACATTGCAACTCTGCTTGGGAAGACGTTGCCTAGTCTACCAGCTGAGTCGCTCGCCCTATGTACCGAAGATGCTCAGGCGATTGCTCGAATGCCCTACGAATACCTTTGTTGGTTTCTGGAACCATTCGGATCGGCGGAAGCTGGAGATTTCGGAGCATAGGCTGTACATGGTTAGGGATCCTCTCGATATTAGGGAGCATGTGCTAACGGGGAACGGTGAGAGCCTCGCGGGGGCTTCGGTCGAGGAGATTGTTCAACAATGCCTTGGGATTTCTGGCGTGAGAATGATACCGGAGATCAGTAGGAGCGATTGGAACAGTGAGTATCTCAGCGCTGACCAGGTTCTGCAAGTGACGCTCGATGCTTACTGTGCGTTCAAGATTGGGATATACGCATTTGGGTAACTTTTAAAGCTTGATGCACTTCTTGCCACGTTTTTGTAGGTTTCAATCTGTTCCCAGAATCTTTTTGCGTTTTCACAGTACAATATATGTTGATCAGTATTGAGCTCGAACAAGTTTCAATGGTGTCATAGTTCATCATTACTCAGTCCTTTTTTTTTAATTGGGGGGGGGGACCATTTATGGCTATTTGAAAGCGAAGAGGCGATTACGCATTCTTTTTGTTTGATTTGTGCCATTTCCATTTCAGAAATTGAAGTGTGTGATGATTGATGGATTTAAACGTCAATTTGGAAATATGTGAATGGTTTTCTGCATTTATTTCTTGGAATACAAGATTTGTGAAGAAAAGCACTTCCTTTCTTCCTTCCTTTTTTCTTTTCTTGGTAACAAGATCAATCATTCTTTAAAAGATCAAAGATACAGTATGTTCAGAACAAGCATTGACAAACCTAAAAGACAACTTCTTGATGAGTGCTAATAAAGATTTGTGATAAAGGAATTAGATGGACATGTAAATAAGCCCATATTTAACCTTTTTTTATTTCTATGAAAAAAATAATTTTAAAGAGTAATTAATTTAAAATAAAGTTAATATCTTAATTATTATATTTTTAAATAATTATTTTTATTAAGAATTTACTAGTTTAAAAGATCAAATTTGAACCGGTCATAATCATATTTATGTAATCCATATCTATTGGTTTGGTCATTATTTTGATAAATGCCTAAACCAGTTCAAGAAATAAAAAGGCCTATAAAGAATTGGTACCTCCCATATTCGCTCATCCTTCTCATCAATTGATCATAATGAATTACCAACGCATGTTGGCACAGATGGAAGAGGGTTTGTGTTCCTTAACCATCGCTTCTAGATTCGATCCCGCTCGAGGATGGGAATGGAGCTGGCATGCTTGGGAGGACCGCCCCCTATACGGGCCTCTACAGTGTCAGAGAGATTAGTCTCTCTCCTTTCGGGTGGGGGATACTCTGAGTTACCGAAAAAAAAAAATTGATCATAATGAATTCACGCTAATTTATTAAGGATTATTTATTATTTAACTGTACTCGATAATTCTATTTAATTTAATTAGTGGTATAATTCAAGAGAGACGGGTGAAACTCATTAGCAATTACTATATGGGTTTTTCTTACACAACATTTATACTACTGATGAATTGTATTGATTATATAGTAGTTATTATTTTTGAGATTATTACTTACCCAACTCAGGCCTGACTTTTCAAAACTTTGATATTATATTTGTTAGGGTAAGGGTCCCAGCATTGAATATTTGTATGAGCTATTGAGCTTCAAGATGAGTAACGTGTGGAATGACTTACGAAAGATCCAGTTTATTAGAAATTTTATAATATGGATACATGAAACAATGTTAATAGTAATGTGATTGAAAAAAAAATACACTTTCCATTTCAAAATATTTGTTGTTTGAGGCTTTAAACTTAGATTAGTGCATGTTTGGGAATAGGTTTTAAAAAGTGATTGTAAGCAATAAGAGGTAACTATATATATGAGAGGAGTTTTGTCTCAACTTGTGTGAAAGTACTTCTAGAAGCACTTCTGAAAGGGAGCCAAATATGCAAAAACAGCCATGGACAAACCCATTTGTCGTGTTAATAATAAAATGTAAAATAGTTCAAAAATAATTAATATTATATTTTAATACTAAAATTATAACTCTAATTCACGTTACGTTTGCATGTCTATTGGTTATTTTATTCCTTTATTGGTGCCTCCACTCTTGTCCTTCAAACTTTTTTCTTTCTTTTGGGTGAAGGGCTTGAAACTTTTCTATCTATAAGTGTGTTTTGTATTGGAAAGAGGGGAGATATTGACGTGGGTTAATATAATATTTAATCCTTTAAATTTATTATCATTTTAATTTTAATCTTTTAAATTTCAAACTAGTTGTTTTGGTCTCTCAAGAGAGTGAAATGATCCAAATTTTTATTAAATTATAAAGTTCAACATTTTAAATAAAATAAAATTCAAGAAACTAAATCCGTTGTTATAAAATTGAGGGATCAAAACTAAAATGATAGAAAACTTGAAGGAGTAATGATTATAATTTACCCTATTGATATATACCTAAGAGAAGAAGAAATTGTATTCAAGCAGGGCAACGTGACAAACAAGAGGAGCATTTGGGCAAACTTTTGAACAAAAGCACATTTGGTTCGCTACCAAGTAATATCACATTTGGTTGAGGAGCATCACATCCTAAAAAGTTCGTGAATTCACTTGAAACTAAAAGTTAATGCAAACACTCGAGAGAGGGATTGATTGGATAAAAGGTGAGAATGAAATTTTCAAATGTGTTCTCACCATAGGTCTTCAATTCCAATTTAGAGTGGCCTATAATTTTCTTCTTCTTCTTTTTTAAATGGAAAAGAAGGCAGTAAATAATATTCTTCATTGCAAAATCTAAAGGAATTTAAGTGAAATCCAAAGGCGTCATTAAAAGCACACTTGGCTAACACATCCGTGTTAATAGATACGTTGAAGATCAGCCAATTAATCACGTTTAAACATGTCATGACTTTCAATAATTAATTATTATTTCCATTTAAATTCTTGCTCGCCAAAGAAGGTACTCATTACTCTTAGAAACTTGATTTATTCTCTTAATTAATTTTTAAGAACTGATTTTGAATGGTTGCGAGAAAATAAATTGAGTTGGGTGATTCATGGGATGAAAGTTAAAGAAAAAAGAACATATTGCGCAAGCAATGAGGGCTAAGGGAGTTACCATCAATTTCAAACGTTGCTCTATGTTGGAACATTGAAACTAAACACATTAGGATCATCTAAAGAATCATCTTTAAAATTTGATTTCAGCAGTTTACACTAATATAATAGAATAATTATAGTTAAAAAAAATATTATAATAATAATTCCATAAAGTATTTTATCTCAACCATTCATTAGAGTATAAAAATTATGATAAACATGGCAAGAAAAATTATGATTACTGTTATTGTAATGAACATATAAAATTTATAAGACCTTTATATTATTTGAGAACTGTGAAAAATACTCCTCCGTCCTTCCTATCCTTCTTTATGAGAGACCAATAACTAATTAATCATGAAAATATTAAAACCAGTAAATGATTTGTCTTTTTTATAAGTACATGGTTATTACAATTTTCTTTTTAATTAGAGTATAAAAATTTTAGTAAATAATTTGGGCAAAATGTCGTCTTTCGATAAAATATATGATTTCATTCGTTTGACTGCATTGATTGCTTATGCACTAAATTAATCAAAATATCAATAAAAAATTATATGTTTCATAAAAATAAGTATCTGATAGAAAATGAGACAAGTTTAGAAGTAGAAGAAGAAATTGAGAGAGAAAAGTGTATTCTCTTGATCACTTGTGTGTGTACAAAGGCTTAGAACATTGTCCCTATTTATAGGGTCCAAGGCATTGATCACAAAGCTAAGGAGTTACAAGGGTATTAAGCACCTTAATGATACAATAGGGGGTTATAGGGAACACATACTTAAGACTATTAAAGTTGGGAGGTTAAAGGGCATAATGTCTTGAGTGGAATCTCCACGTCACAAGAACATCCACACCACACATCTTATTCTATAACACTCCCCCTTGGATGTTCTTAGACAAATATTGTGCCTCGTTAAAAACCTTACTAGGAAAAACCCATTGGGATAAAAACCTAGTGAAG
>QFDD01121267.1:0-22868 GCA_006871305.1 Vachellia collinsii
GTGGGAATAATTTTGAGCATTGTGGATAAGTTTTTCTGGCCATTTCTGATGACCCATTCGCGGATTACTGTTCCATGAACAGTAACCTTTCCTTTTCTTTGATTTCTGACCAATGGAACAAGAGTTGGAAATATGGGAAATATATATATATATATATATCTCTATGCGTGTCTGTGTATGGATTTATATATATTTGAAATCTGGAATTTGGGAACAAATATATATATACACGTTGGATATGGAATTGGAGTTGAGGATTCATTATTGGTTAAAGATTGAAGCTTATTCCAACTAAATCAAGTCTTGCATGTAATAATATTAAGGATCAAAGTATTTTTGAGAAATGGGTTTCGGTTTTCTGAGTTGGTGGATGGCTGTGCTCCGTCTCTCCCTTCTTTTTCTGACATAACTTTGGGAGTTTGGGTATGTGAAAAGGTGTATATGCTGGTTTAGTTTCTGTAAGTGTGTCCGCGTGTGTGTGTGTGTATATAGAAGCATTTGAAATCTGGAACAAAGGCTTTTGGCATTTAGAAATATATATGCATGCGTTTCTGGTATGTATATATATGTATGTTAAATCTGGAATTTTAGTGTGTTGATAAGTATGCAAAATTGCTGTAAACAAGGAGGAAGAAAGGACACACAAATATATAAACACATACATACATTTGGTTGTGAGAAGGAATACATATGTGAGTGTATATTGTGAAACTGGAATGGTAAGAACTTGAAAATAGGAATTTAGGGTCAGTGATTAAAGGGATTAAATGGCGTTCTCATGTAATCTTGATGAACAATTTTGGTATTGTGCATAGTAAAACAATAAGCCCACATGTCTTTACTATGTGCTGGTTTTATAATAAAGATAATGTTGAGTGTGATGAACACAAAGGACGCATGTTTGACTTGAAGAGTGATAAAAAGAGGGTCTTTGATATTAACATCATAATTAAAGTTTTAGATTAAGATTAAGAATTTAAGCTTTGAGTCTTCTATTTCATCTGAGCTAAAATAAGACCTAATGATATCTTCTGTCCTTGATATTTTGTGAGCATTCAGTACACATCTCAAGATTTGAAATAAGTCATAGAGCACATTATTTGGATGATTGGAGTGTTAGTTATGGATTTTTCAAATTGGTTCAAAAAAGCTGAAAAATGGTATTTTTTTATGAAATAGTTGACTTTGAACAGATTTTTAAATATTCAAATGGTCCTTGTTGATCATGAAATTTGGCAAACAAATAGTACTCATAACAAGCTTTAAAATGAGTATTAGAATGTATTATTTGGACTAGTATATTGTAAGTTATGAACCAATGAAGTTTGGTTCTTAAATCTGAAATATTAGAGAAATTGATTAACAAGCAACAACTTCTGAGCATTAATCTAAGAATATGTGTTAATTATAATCTGTGAATGATAATTTTTCTTGAAAGAGACTAATGATAGCTTCAAATAGAAGCTTCAACCATTGCATTTGGAATTGCATGGAATAAGTTATGATTTTTTAAAGTTATTGAAAAATTCAAGTGGCAAGGAAATAGAATTAATGTAAAGGGGTAGAAATGAGATTAGAGAGAAAGATGAGCTAAATTAAGCTCAATAAACGTATAATTAACATGATATTATACGTGTATGATTATAGGATTTTACATCTGCTTAAGTACCCCAAGGAAGGCTGGAAAATGGATTTGCCGAAGAAGGTAAAGGTAAACAAAGGGAGACAGGTAGAAATCCTCTTTATCTTATTTTTCTGTATTTAATTCTGCATGCTTGTTTGTACCATATTTGTTATACGTGATGTGATGAAGTCCCTTGGGAATGTTTTCCCTGGGCCCCCTTCGAAGGTGTAGGGGTGATATGTAAGTCCCTTGGGAATGTTTTTCCTTGGGCCCCCTCCGAAGGTGTAAGGGTGATATATTAAAGTCCTAAGGGATAGCTTCCTTTGGGCCCCCTCCGAAGGTGCAAGGGTATATGTGAACCCTCCGAAGGTGTAGGGTGTTATGTGAAATGATATCCGTATGAACCTGTGATTTGCTTTTGTATGATTGTGAATTATATACATAACTATTTGATAAATTGTGGTTTCTATGGAGATTTTCGAATCTCACCCTCCCTTTCCACAAAATACAGCTAAAGCGGGTAGCTCAAAAGACACGGAATTCGTGACAAAAGAGGCATATAAAGTGAGAATGAAAAAGATTAAAGAACCCCTCTTTACATAGAATGTTGGTTTAAATTAGTAGTTATGAATTCATTTTAATACAAGCGTAGATGGCTTAAAAGCTCATGTATTTATGATTGTACAAATTATGTACATAATAATATGAGTCAGAAGGAAATTGCGCAGCGAAAGTGTGGTGGGCCCATAACCCACAAGTCCCAGGATCGAAACCAAACTCAGTGGTTACTTTAAAAACAACTTTATATAAAAGTTGTTTAAAAAGTTTAAAAATTTTCAGAAAATCCCATTCTAACACATTAAGTTAAAAGGGGTGTGACATCATCCGACTCTACTATAGATCAATCTAGTCCTTACTACATACATCTGAACGAAAATCCTGCACTCGTTCTTGTCGCTCCACCGCTGGATGGCTTTAACTACCATAGTTGGGCGAGAGCCATGGGAATGGCCTTATTATCGAAAAATAAACTAAAGTTCATCGATGGATCGATTTCTCAGCCAAAGTCTACTGATTCAGAGTTTCCGATATGGGAGAGATGCAACAATCTCGTTCAAGGTTGGCTTACCAAGTCCTTATCACCGACTATTGTGAAGAGCATCCTCTAGCTCGATTTTGCATTAGAGATTTGGAACGATCTCATGTCTCGTTACTCTCAATCTAACATATTTCGTATTGCTGATATTCAAGAGGAGATTTATAGTCTTAAGCAAGGGAGTCTCACTGTGAGTGAATATTTCACTCAGTTGAAGATTTTGTGGGATGAATTGAGTAACATCCTTCAATAAAGTCTTGTACATGCGGTTCAACTGCTAGTGCTCAACTTCACAGAGTTAATCCGCTTCTTGAAAGGCCTCAATGAACAATACACTACTGTTAAATCACAGATCATGTTCTTGGATCCTCTGCCTCCCATACATTGAGTTTTTTCACTTGTCCTTCAACAAGAACGTGAACTGCATCCCCCTCCGAGACCAAGATCTTATTCTCCAGCTTAGATCCAAATACAAGCCCGTCATCATCTTGACTACAAGCTCAAAAGTGAAACAAACTAGAGCGAATTACCAATAACTGTGATTTCTCATTTCTGTGTTTATTTTCTTTTGCTTTGGAGGTATTAGGCATAAAAAATGGAGAGTAGCTTTTATAGAGCTGATTGTGGGGCTACACTTCATTATTTGATTGGAAAATTTCAAAACTTTTTTTCAGGTAGAAAATTATAACGCGTTTCAAGCATAACCACATAATATATAGGTCGCTCACTATCGTATTCATAACAAAGACTTATTTTGGTGTAGCCTTCTTTATCTACAGTCCTCTTAAGAAAAATAAGATATTTTTCATCCATTTTAATAACATACAAATGTAGCTAAATTTAAATAAAAATAGAGTAAGTGCATGTTTAGGAAAGTAGCAAAATCATGGTTTTGAAGAAAAACCATGGTTTTGAAGAAACTGTTGATAAACATACATTAAAAATGCAGAATAGCTTCTGCATCCAAAACTATGGTTTTAAAAAGTGGTAGATAAACATACTCAGATTCTTCATAATAGTTTTTTAACTCTTAAAACCATGGTTTTCCAAAAACTATTCTTTTCAGATTTTTCAGAAGTTATTCTTCAAAATTTATTCTCTAAAGATAACTTTTACGTAAACCGAAACAAAAGATATTCTCTAAAAACTAATCCAAACATGCTCTAAGTAGAAATGGGTGAAATTTGTGTTAAAAAAAAAAAGAAATGGGCAAAGTAACTGAAAGTTAACAAAAATATTGTTTCAAATTAATTAAATACTATACATAATAAACAAAAATAAGAATGATAACATCAATATGGATATGATAATAGTTTAGTAGAAATGATGATACAATATCCAAATAGATGAATATAGGAGGCACAAAATGAGTACATAAAACTAGAAATAAATCAAGGTTAAAAAATTAGGTGCGTAAAATAAAATAAAAAAGGCTATGGAGTGAAATAAAAATAACGGGGGAATGGAAATAACAAGCAAACCATTACCTAGTTATTTTAAAAATAATTTAATTTATATTATAATATTGAAATGGTCTTCTGTTGCGCATGCAGAGAGGTCTGATAGGCAAATACTCGCAGTTGTGTGTGCCCTCCAAATATCTTCAACACAAGTTCAAAATTGGAATAGCAAGAGTGGATTATAACCCATAATTCGTTTATAACTACGGTTTATGTTCGTTTATTTTATCTTGCTCATGAGATGCGAGGCATATATAAAAGGTTGACCGTGAATCCAGCACAACCAAGCATTTATTTAGACACATTCACTACCATGAAATATTTTCCAGACTCTGAAGTATTTTTTTTAGTGCAATTTTACACATAGCGCCCAATTTAGATGTTGGATACATGTGAAAAAAATACATTATAATGTTGAAAATATATAATGAAATATAACATTAAAATAATAAGCCATTCTGAAAAAATACTTTAAGATAGTGAATACATCACAGAATATTGAAAAAAAATATAGGGGGCTGATTCACCAGTATGAATCATAGACTGTAGACTTTTGTGATGATGAAAAGTCAGAAAAATATACGCGGAGAGAAAACGTTATTGAATTTATAAAATACAAATTCAAAGATGAAATGATAAAGTTTTCGGAGTAGTTGATAATATTAAAGAAGTTTGTTGGTGTTATGTAGACGTATGGGGGGAAAACGATATTTCAAAATTTCAACAACTTTTGCTCAGACATGTATGCTATTGGATCATGAATGAAGAGAAGAAGAATTAGGAAGACGCTGAGCTGAAAAATCAGATTTACAGCTTTGTTGCTGGTGATGGATCGCATCGCACCCACGGTGAAAGGAGATATAGTATTTGTGGGATAGATGAAACAGAACACATGACATCCTCATCAATTTTCAACTAAGTAAAGCATGACTCTAACCTGTAATATAAGGTATTATAGATTTTATAATTTTAGTAATAATGATTGGATTCAATGCATGGGAGAGACTTGTTTTTGGCATGTTCATCGGAATTCCTATGTTCTTTTTGGCATCTATTCCAGCAGTGAGGATACGGCTGGCCTCTTGTTTGCTACTGAGTTAGGGTTTATGTTGTTGCTCTCGTTTTTTGTTTGTGCCGTACGTTTGAAATTAGAGTTTTGTGTTGTTTGAGCTTGAGCTCAACTTAAAACTTTTTTGAATCTTTCTAGGCCCTAACACACTACCAAAGGATTCAATTGAGCCCAATAATAGAAAGCGAGAAATGACCATATCCCTAAAATCCTACAAGTACCATATGGTAAAATCATTCCATCATTCTCAACTCACTTCAATTTGCAACACTCTCACGGAGCATCAACATCCGTAACGAATATTTTATATTCACTAGTTGTGAGCATTTTTATTAGTAAGATAGTCATCATTAAATTAAATGTTGACAGAGAGTTATCATTAGATGTATTCTTGAAATTATTTTCTGATAAAAATAAGAAAAAAGAGGACGTTTATTTTTCTATAAATATAGAGTATAAATTAAAATAAATTATACCTATAAGAATATATGGAGTTTATAAATATTTTCTTGATATGGTTTTGCTTTTTACATACGGTTCGAAAAGGCACGTGTTCATTTATTTGGATTACATCTTCATCATAACATGTGGTCACTACTCCTTTAATTTATCAGAGAAAATAGCATGTGGTCAGGGGTCACCACATCATATATCAGAATATTAATTAGATAGATAAATTCATGAGAGTTCAAAGACAGTGGCTAAATAAATAATGTTCAGGTTAATCGTTTGCACCTTCCCTTTGATTTGATAATTAATTATGCGGACAAAAACGAAAAATTCTCTTATATATATATATAGGGTCAAAAGGAGTAAAGAAAATAATAAGCTAGTACGCAGAAAATAAGCAGAAGATATGGAACCCACATCAAAGGATTTTCCTTTTTCCGAGGCTATAGCAATATGCAATGTTTATTTGCCACGTCAAATGGGATAAGATAATCTTACGCGAGGGCTAAAGTACAAGCGCATGGGAGCCAAAGGAATCAAACGCAATTATTAGATACTGCCAAAACAGTGTGTTAAACATGCATGAATCCAAATGTCACGTACGTTTCCTATCGTGTTGCCATATACAATCGGAAAAATGAGTCAGACCCTGTAGGGTGGGATCTATGAATTTAAGTTTCTAGATAGAATCAGGTTCTGTAGGGTCAATTCTAATGGGTTGATGACTTAAAAGGATCGATCCGTTTAAACCCATCAAATTCTTTTATATTATATTTCCTTCATTATTCCACTCATGCATATTCTCTTCATTATAAACTTGTACAGTTTATCGTATATATTTTAGTATTTCAACCTTTCATGCATATTATCTTCATTATTTCATTGTGAGTTAATCCAAAATAGTTAATGGGATTGTAAATAAATGTCTTTGAAATAGAAAATAATGATGATGATTGATGAAGTATTTAAGTAAATAACTTGTGTTGTGTGATTTCTAATTTGTAAACTTAAATTTAAGACTTTTAATATTTGTATTGTTGATATAGTTGTTTAGATAAGTAGAGTTGACTTTCTATATTTTTGAATAAGGAAATTGTGGTATTAAAATTGTTTTTGAATTTTCTTGAAAAAAAAAAAAAGAGAAAAGTTCAAAGCCCACAACCCGAGCCTTGAAATTATGTATGGATTTGGAACTCGAGCCTAAACATGCCAGCCCTAATTCCCAATTGATTGCTTCATGATCCTAGAATCATCGCAAAAAGAGATCTAGTTAAGGTGCTTATTAAAGTGATAAGTTCCCCCAGTCATTAGATCTAAATTATAAAGATTTGATTTTAAATGATTTAGATCTGATTTTTTTTAAACTAGCAATTTTTTTTATAAAAAATCATTATTTGGAAATATGATAGTTAAAATATTAATTTTATTTTAGATTTTCTATCCATTAAATAAGTATTTTCGTAAAAAAAAAATAGATCCGGACCATTTAAATCAGATCCAGACGGTCTAGATTTAATGTTTTGGAAGAGCTCATCACTTTTAATGAGAAGTATAACCAGTTCCAACAAAAACTCCTCTCTCTCTCTCTCTATGCGCTTTGTACTTTTTATAATAGAAATACTTACATACTTTCGGAGTGCAACGTTATCTATGTCTTGCCCAATGGATAACGTGGCACTTCAAGAGTATGTAAGTATTTCTCTTCCTACAATGGTGGTGTGGATTTATTATTTTATAAAGATGTTGTTGAATTTTAATATAGCAAAACTAGTTAGATTTGAATCATTCACTATGGATTTTATGTAAATATGCAGTTCAATAATTGATATCTCCTTGATGTAAAATTTAGAATTAGAGATTTCTTTAATTTTAAATATAAGATCTTCATCAACTTTGTCTCATAAATTTATAATTTTTTTCAAAGTATACTATTAATTGCATGTATTAAAGATTTTGTCAAGGGTAGTTTTAATATACCTTATTAACAATGGTATTTTAGGAAATCCAATACATATTTCTTACAAATAATTAATTTAACTAATTTTTTAAAATTATCAAATTAGTTATCTTGTTTTTATATTAAAAATCGGAATTAGCTGTTTACTTGTGTTGAATGTGAGGTGCATGGAAAGTTGAGTGGATACCACTCTTGCATTAGAAGTGACTAGGCCTCATTACCTTTATAACAATTAATAGAATCTAATTAAAAATAGCTCATATTACAAGCGGTCTATATTTAAAATTTTAAAATCTTAGTTTTTTTTTAAAAAAAAAAGTTACTTCAGTTGAGAATCGAAAATATATCATCTTACCTATTTTTTTTTTAAAAAATATTTTACTTAAAAAATCGCCATTTAAAAAAACAAAAAAATCTAGATCTTTAAAATCATATTTAAACGGTCCAAATCTAATTAGTTCTTTTAACTAAGCTTTAAATTTGTGCTTAGCATGGAAATCAAGTACTATTACACAAAATCATGATCTCTCTCACACACATTTGATATCATTTTTTCTCTATTCGTTTTCGTTACGTTGTTTCGCAGGACCACTCTGCTCACAATTTGAATTTTTTTTTTTTATGTTTACAAAAATACAACCTTGAAAGGTACATTTATTGAAAAATATACGCGTATGAACAGATAAGACATATTAGTGGACCTTTTTGCGTCAATAATTATAGGCAATCACAACTGGGTGTATGTGCAGATAATATATATATATACACTCACATAGATTAGCGAGCTGTTAATTAATATTGGATCTTAGCTAATGCATGCCTGTCTTAACAAATACCAAAAGAATTAACAGAAAGTGAAACGTAGGCATATACACCAACAATGACGGACGGGTATGTGCGATCTTGGTCCCCTTGCCAGTCGCTTGCGTATGGTCCCAAGAATCAGTGACCCCAAAATTTGAAATTTATAACACGTGCCATAAAAAGTCTTATTCTATAGGAAATTGTATCAATCTAAAGCGTCACTAATTATATATTGATTGGTTCTAGGGGAGGTTGTGCAGTCCACCTCAAGAGAGCTTCAAGAATCTACATTGATAGTTCCTAAAACTTGATTATATATGTGTGTACATACATACTCCCTGATTTTTATTATAAGAAATTTTCCGGTTAGAATCAATCCATATTGATATTTTCTGAGACTCAATTATATGTATATATATACATATTTCACCCGGTTCTTATTATAAGATACTTTTTAGAAGGTGTTTTTTATCCTTTTTATTAAATATTTTGATAGTTTCAATAAGCATTAAATACTAGTTTTTCATTATGCCAATATTTAATAAGGTGGAGAGAGTAACAGTTAATATAATGTTACAATTTAATATAGTTAGAAGAGTGATATTGAAAATCACTTGAATTTTATAGTAAATTTAATGTTTTAAAAATAATAATGCACGCATTTCCTTGCCTTGCCTCAACATGAGTTAAAATCCTGTTAGAATTTGACTATAATGACCCTGACCCTAACCCATTATAAATTGGTGGTCTCCAAAAGCAAGAAAGCACACACATTGACTTTGCTTCTCTCAATCTCTACTTTGATGGCTTCCTCCAAAACACAAGCCTTGATCTTCCTCCTTTTGCCCTTGTTGCTATTCTCTCACTTGAGCTCATCCCAAGGCTGCCCAATTGTGACCTATTGGGGACAGAATGGGTTCGAAGGAGAGTTGGACGCAGCATGTGCCACCAAAAAGTACGAGATCATCAACATAGCCTTCATGAATACCTTTGGCAATGGACAAACCCCAGACATAAACCTAGCAGGACACTGCCATTGGTCTTGGGGTGTCCCTTGCACTAAATACGCCTCTCAAATATCCTACTGCCAAACCCTAGGCGTTAAGATCTTCCTCTCCCTCGGAGGAGCTGCTGGCACCTATACCCTTACTTCTGATGAAGATGCCAAACAATTTGCCTCCCACCTCTGGACCTATTACCTTAGTGGTCAAAGCTCTGGTCTTCTGGGACTCGTCGCCTTAGATGGCATTGATTTTGACATTGAAGGTGGCACAAACTTGTACTGGGATGTCCTGCTTAAAGATCTTTACGCTCGCACCCAGCAAAAGAAGTTTTACTTATCAGCAGCACCACAATGTCCTATCCCAGATTACTACTTAAACACCGCCATCAGCACTGGCCTGTTTGACTACATTTGGGTTCAGTTCTACAACAACCCTCCCTGCGAATACACAGATGACGGAGATACTCAGAAGCTTATCAATTCATGGAACCAGTGGACCACCTCCTTCACCGCCACCAAGTTCTATGTCGGCCTCCCGGCGTCTACCGCTGCTAATGGTAGCGCTGGTGGTTATGTCCCCATCGATAAGCTCAACAATGAGATTCTTCCAAAGGTGGAAACCTCTCCCAAGTTTGGCGGGGTCATGTTATGGAGTAGGTACTTTGATAATCTATCTGGGTATAGCGATCAGATCATTTGTACTACACCGGCAGCTTTTAAGGCCGTCCGTGAGCCATTGGTTGCCATGATGAACTCTGCCTCTGAGGTTCTGTATCGCCCTTTAACGCAGTACTAGGACTGTGACGACAACCTCTCTACTATATATATATATATGTATATATCATGTATGAAATAAGTTGCAGGAGGACTAGCGCCTTCCATCCTAATGTGATGAAAGCCTGATTCGAGTCAGGTTATCATTCTCAACAAATAAGAACGTTATTTCTCGTCCCTTTAAGGTTTTACACTTTTACTTTTTAACAGCTAATTAATTAACACAAATGATCAAACTGGACCGATAGCTCAAGTTCGACATTTTCTATGCTTTATCACATTGCTACAAGACCGTCAATGTTATATGGTAAAAGCTTCCAGAGTAATTTGTGATCGGGAAAGTGAAAGTGTATAATAAGGTAAAATGTAAGTTTTATCACATTGCTACTAGACCAACAATGTTATATGGTAATGAATGCTGTGGTTTAAAGGGACAATATGAGTATGAGTGGAGGGTAGCCAAAATGAGGATGTTAAAATAGATATGGATCATACAATAAAATATAAGATTCATAAATGAAAATATATACGAACAAGTTGTAGTTGCATTTATTAAAGAAAAAATTGTAGAAAATCGTTCTAAGTGATTAGGATATGTTCAAAGAAGGTTACTAGATGCACCAATGAGAAGGATTGATTGGGCAATATAGAGTCTAATGAAAATGAGTAGGAAAATACTAAAGAGAATACTCAATAAAGTCATTGAGTTTGATCTCTTAGTTAACAATTTTTTGTAAAGACTTGATCGTTGACATAATACAATAATACCATTCCATCCATTATTTAACCACACCTAGTGTGACAATGTTATGTTGCTTTTGTAGTTATGTATATATATATATATATGTATATATATTATCCATGAATGAATATATAGATATAAAAAAAGTTTAAGTAATAAAAAGATAAGGATGATGCTTCTCTGGCATACTTGGTGGTCCTCTGCTTATATATTCGCTTAGCAGGACCATGACAGAAATTTGAATTTTTATATTTATAAAAATAAATTCAATTGACAGATTTTCTTAAAAGAAGAAAATAAAATAATCACATGAATCTGTAAATACAAGAAATTTAATGAATAATTCGACCTGGTGAAGAAGATAACATTCGATTGAAATCGAATATTGATTCCTCAAAATTATAAATTAAATCGTATTTGTTGTTATATGAATTATCTCCGTCTCGGCCTCCACTCACCTGAAATATTCTCTTTTTTCAGAAAACATTTTCTCTCTCACACAGAGAAAAATAATGTGTGTCTATAGATTATATATATATATAGTATGAAGATTTTTGTTATTCATTCTTTTCTTGGGCGGAAATTTGTTATTCATTATAATATTTATTTCCAATTAAAAGTTACAAGCTTTGGTGCTCCTCCTTTTCCCCTTGTTGCTGCTCTCTCTCTCTTCCTCTCTAGTCTCATCTCAAGCAGAGTGCCCAACAGTCACCTACTGGGTACAGAATAGGACTGAAGGAGAGTTGGGTGCAGCATGCGACACCGAGAGTACAAGATTATCAACATACTTCATCAACAAATTCGGCAAGAAACAAACTCCCGACATAAACCTAGCGGGACATTTTATGTTCTGCGCCCTGGGATGTCCCTTGCACTGAATATATATATATATTTGCCAAACTAAATATATATGTGTGCGCGCGCGCGCGCCTCCCAAGTAGCCCACTGCCAAACCCTAGGCGTCCAAATCTTCAGGAGCCTCTGCTATACATATTCCCTTGATTCAACTCAAGAGTCCAAGGAGTTCGCAGATCACCTCTGAACCTGCTACCCCAGTGGCCAAAGCTCAGGACTCCTAACTACGAACTCGATCGGGGCCTTGGATGTCATCGATTTTGACATCGAACAAGCCAGTGGAAACTTGTACTGGGATGTTCTTGTGAAAGAGCTTCACGCTTATCAATTAATGGAACCAGTGGACCAAAACCTTCACCGCCACCGAGTTCTATCTGGGCCTCCCGGCGTCTCCCGCTGCAAATGGTAGTGCCGGTGGTTATATTCCCATTGAGAAGCTCAACAATGAGATTCTTCCAAAAGTGGGAACCTCTGCCAAGTTTGGTGGGGTTATGTTACGGAAGGTACTATGATAGATTATCTTTCCGCTGGGTACGGCGGTCAGATCAAATGTACTAGTATCGCTGCAGCTCTTAATTAAGGCTGCATTTGCGCGGCCATTAGTTTTCATGATGAAATCTGCCTCCGAAGTTCTGGATATGGCCTTTTACTCGACTGTCTGTGACTGCAACCTCTCTACTATGGAATGAGTTGTACGTAGGAGGCCTAGTGCCTTACATTCAGGTGAATGGTGATCATCATTAATTAATAAAGAAAAACTTTATATTAAGTACGAGATTGATACCGTTCTTTTATACTCCGTTCGGATGGATAGAAAAGTTAATAGAAAAGAAAATTGGAAGGGAGAAAAAACTGGAAAGAAAATATTATCACTCTCCTGCTTGGATGGATGAGAGAAAACATGGAGAGAGAAAAATGGACAAATGGTTAAAAGACTAAAACACTCTTCTAATGGAAATATATTATATTTAAAACCAATTGATATTATTATCGCAAAATAATTTAAAGAAAAATTTTCATATTATTATATTTTAAAGCTAGATAATATATAAAAAATATTTTCAAAAAAATGGATAATTTTTTAAATTGAAAATAATAAAAGGAAATAAATGAACTATATATCATCTAAGTTTATGACTAAATGTTAGAAATATAATATAAAAATGATTAAAATGTTTAACAACATGATCATGGAAAATTGTAAACAAAAGAGTGAACTTGAGAATCATACTAAAAAGTCAATCTTCCATACATAAAAAATGACCAAGATGTCATTACATCATCAACATGAAGACAAAAGATGTGTTCTCTAAACAAAATAAACAAAGTAGGCCAAAATGTCACCATTTTATTAAAGATCTACGTTAATTCAACCAACAAAAGTTCAATACCGTATTTATACTTTTTCATTGAACCACAACATCAGTCATCAACTTGAACAATGTTTGTAGTCGCATACGAGATGGAACCCCAAAAAAGTTTAGCTTCTGCCTTTGATCATTGCACAAAAAGAGGTAAGATTTTAGTTTATGTTCTTCAGGTATTCCAATTTCCTCAATTGCATCCCATACTTCCCCTTCACTATAGTGACGAAGCCTACTCTTTTCTAGTATTGAAACACCTTTGTCAGCAATTTGGGCATGCTTCTCAGCAGCTTGAGCATGCCTCCCAACGACAACATTGCCATCCCGCATGACATCAACTAGTTCCTTTATTCCTGTAGACATTTTTTCATGCATTTCATCAATTGATTCAATCATTGAAGCCTTACGCTTTTGTCCTCTAACTGATGTAGTTCTCATAGATGCCTCATGTGTTGGGCTATTGTCCAAATTAACTTGCAACTTTATGTTGACTGCATTGGATATTTTGCATTGATCATTCTCACTTCATACACTAAGTGTTGTTAATAAGATTTCATGAAATTGAGTTCATTGAATGAAATCCTAGACTCAATGAGTTGTTGAGGTTTTCCATTAAGAAACTTGTAAATTTCTTCTTCACCTAATCAATTTTGAACTGTGATGGCTTAATTCTATTTTCAAGAGGAATTCCATTCCATTTAAACTTTTGATCACTTTATTTGTATTACCTTATCCCAAAAATCCAAAAAGAAGAACATTTGTATATTTATTTTGAGTCATTACAATGTTTGAAAACCAAAACCCTACTTTTAATTCAGTTTTACATTTATGAAATTTGGTTATTTTAAGACCATAGTAAAAACTCCAGTTAAGTGAACGACCTGAGGTTGTGCCCTATAGTGCAATCCTTGGTTAAATATTTTGATTCAACCTCCAAGGAAAAAGAACTAAAGGCGTAGTGTGAATCATGTATATAGCGTCCAATTTAAGGTGTTGGATGCACATAGAGCCAAATTTTGTATATTCAAATGAATTTTTGAGATAGATGAGTATTAAAATTTTTTATTAACATTTGAATGAGCTCACTTACTTATTCGAATTAAGACCTTTATTTTCAAGATAAGTATTGAAATTTTTAGAAATTTATTCGAATGAACGCACTTAATGATAGAAATTCAAAGGACAATTATGTCAATTTAATTAGATATCTTACTTAGCATTCAATTATCAAGTGTTGCATATGGAAGAAGAAAATTAAGTCTTTTTGTTTTTATTTTCTATGTAATCTTATTATTTAAAAAAGGTTTATCTTATATTTAATTAATTATTAGGAATATTTGATTTATCTTTTAGATATTTTGAATCATCTTAAGGATCTTTAGGATATATTAATAGTTTATATTTTATGATATTATTGTATATATATGAGTGCCAAATTAGGAATCTCAAGGATATTATTTAATATCAATATTTTTGATTCAATTTAAGTAGATGGTATCATATCTTTTTAATATTTTAAGTCATATTAGGGTTAGTAAGTTTCCTATTTTTGAAGGGTAAGTTGTATTCAATAATTTAAAGAATTGAATGAGAAGTTTTTTGTCGACAAGTTTTAACTTGTGGTTTGTATTCGGGATAAAATATTGTTGGGTCATAAGAGAATGATCAACTCTTGTTGAACCTTTTATATATAAAGATCTAGAAATGAGTTCCTCTAGGGTTTTATATGATCGTTAGGTTGCAAAAGTATGATAAACTTTTGTGGAGCCTTTTTAACCTATGGATCTAAAGACAAGTTCTTTTAGGGTTTTAGCTGATTAAAATCCTTAATCTATGGAGTTTGTTCGTATCACTTACTCATTTGAATGTAGGTATTTTTTCAGCATATTCGAATGAACCTTTGAGATAAGTATTAAAATTTTTCAGAAGTCATTCGAATGAATTCACTTATTCATTTGAATGAAGATCAAATTTCAACATTAACAATTGAGCCCAATCATAGAAAGCGAGGCTCAAGCAATATATGCTTGTCCATTTGCCATGTCAAGTAGGATAATCCATTTGCCATGCTTTATCATTAGTGGCCCCCTTCTTAGCATCCGATTCAACATGTAAATCATGGCTTAAAAAAGATCACCCTTGAATCATATGCTAAGAATCTAGTTTACATGTTGAATGGGCCACTAATGATAAAGCATGTAGTCTAATGCTCTTCAAATGCTAATGATATAACCTTGGAAGCTGAGAGTATGATATATCTTTTGAGACCAGAACCATCTAGCAGATGCATGAGTGAAGGAAGGGTTATCCAAATCTATCTTACTTGATTTCTATCCGGTTTATTTAAAAATTTTAATTGTTAATGAGTGCTTGGGATCTGATTCCCCTGTAGACAAGTTCTTTATGATGTTATTTGGGCTTTAGCCCTCTCATGTATATTAAAAAAAAAAAAAAGTAGGATAATCTTTGCCGAGGTCAGAAGTACAAGCACATGGGAGCCAGAGGAATCAAAGGCAATTATTAGATACTGCCAAAACAGTGCATTAAAGGTGCATGAATCCAAATGTCACGTTCCTGTTATGTTGCCATCATTGATGGCTTCATACTCCTAGAATCATCACAAAAGCTCCTCCTCTCTCTCTCTGTACTTCCTACAATGGATTTTGTATTGAATGGTGGTGTGGATTTATTATTTTATAAAGATATTGTTGAATTTTAATATAGAAAACTAGTTATGCAGTTCGATAATTGATACTGCTTCTCCTTAATATAAAATTTAGAATTTGGACTTACTTTAATTTTAAATATAAAATCTTTATCAACTCTTTCTCACAAATTTATATTTTTTAAAAAATTATCCTCTTAACTGCATGTATTAAAGATTTCGTGGAGGTAGTTTCAATATACCTTATGAACAAAGGTATTTTAAGAAATTCAATACACATTTATTATAAATAATTAATTTGATTGATTTTTTAATACAATCAAATTAGTTATCTTATTTTTATATTAAACATTGGGATAGTTTATTTGTAGTGAATGTGAGAGTGGATACCACTCTTACATTGGAAGAAGAAGTAGTTTTATTTGTGGTGAATGTGAGGTGCATGGAAAGTTGAGTGGATACCACTCTTACACTAGAAGTGACTAGGCCTCTTCACCTTTATAACAACTAATACACGTGCTCTAAATAAGAAAAGGAGGATTCAAATTGGTGAATGAATAGGATAAGAAAGAAACGAGCTGGTTGTTATGGGCTTTAACGAATAATAATGCACATACACCAAAAATGCTACTATATGTATATACATATAAAATATTTTGGGTAGATACCATCTATCAACCTCCTAAATGAATCTCAGTATAGCAAGAGATTAATTTTATCTGACATATGGGTTGGGATACCCTAAAATTACCTAAAAATTAAAAAGAAAATAGACCAAAAGTTTTGCAATCTAGAGGAGTATAAAAACTCTAAAATGGGGGTCATGTACGTGTTTAACCTCATCGCCTGTAACATTAAACTATTAATGCCTATCCCTTCAATTCAACAAACGGCTCATATTACACACGCAACACCCTACTTATAGCATTTTGCTTAGTAGGAATCACTTTACTAACAATTTGAATTTTTTTCATGTTAAACGTACATTCATTGAAAATTAAGTGTATGAACCAAGGTATGAGAACTTATATCGGACTGGTCGAGTCAAGCCGAAAACTGGCGACCCGGCCATCAGTCCGGTCGGAGTTGAAGGTTGAACCCGGGTCATGGCGACTCGAACCAACTCAGTCCAACTCGCCATAACCCGGTAGTGACTCGGTCGACCCGCCGAGTTGGGGGGTCGATCGAGTTACTAAAAAAAAACAAGAAGAAAGGGGGTGGACGGCGTCGAAAGATCCGATGAGCACTTGGACTACTTGCTTAAAGGTGGAGGTGTCGGCCTGGACAAAGGTGGTAGGGTAAGGGGCAACGAAGTCAAATCTGGTGATGGGTTTGGCATGCCGTGGCTGGTGGGGAGGGAAGGAAGGAGAGATGAAGGAGAAGAATGAGGAGGATGAGGGTTGAGATTAGTGTTATTTTGGTGGTGTCTGGCAGATACGGAAGCCGTGAACGACTGATTCATAAGTGTTGAACTTAGAGCGAGCGACGGAGGGAGGGAGGAAGGAGGAGGATGAGAGTTGAAACTTGTTTGGTAGACGACGAAAAAATCATGACAAGCAAGTAAATGGCATAGGAGTAGTGGACGCAGAAAGAGAGAGAGAGGCGTTGCATAGGAGAAGGTGGAAGCCAGCTACCTGCTTGTACCCTGACACAGCTTCCTATTTCCCATGGCCTGACACATCAATCCCCTCAATGGCTTTTTTTTTTTTTGGAACAGTCATCTATTTCCAATGGCCATTACTCTACCACCATCTCTACGTAATACTCAATCAACGGTTCCTCAGTGAGTTTGTGTGGTTAAGTGGTTTGGTGAGAGATGAGAGGGAGGGAGGTGATCTGAGTGAAGTGACAAGTGAGGATTGAGTTGAATTTTTTTATTGATTTTAAAATTTGAATTAAAAATTTGAAAAATTTGAAAAACATGTATATAATTTTTTATATATATTTTGATATTTTGTTAGAATAAATATTTTGAAATTGTAAATAATGTTGAATAATAATTAAGTTGAATAATAGATAAGTTATAGCCATATTAATTAATTTGGTCATCCATAATTGTTATTGTATTAGTAATGTAATTTAATACTTAATTGTTTGGATTTTTCAATTTTAGATGGTATGATCGTGTTAAGATTTATTTTTTAATTTTTTTATTCATTACCGGTCTGACCCCGATTTGACTCCGATCTAATCCAGTAACCCTTGATCCACTATCTTATCCGTTTCAGTTACCGATCGGATTTTATGTATACGATCTTGATCCCCTTGTCAGTCGCTTGCGCATGGTCCTATAATCAGTGACTACGAAAGTTAACATTCATAACACGTGCCATAAAAAGGTCTTATTCTATAGGAAATAGGATCAATCTAACGCGTCACTAATCATCACAAAAGATCCCCCCCCCCCTCTCTGTACTTCCTACAATGGATTTTGTATTGAATGGTGGTGTGGATTTATTATTTTATAAAGTTATTGTTGAATTTTAATATAGAAAACTAGTTAGATTTAAATCATTTACTATATATTTTATGTATATATGCAGTTCAATAATTTATACTGCTCCTCCTTAATATAAAATTTAGAATTTGAGTGTACTTTAATTTTAAAAATAAAATCTTTATCAACTCTTTCTCACAAATTTATATATTTTTTAAAATTATCCTCTTAATTGCATGTATTAAAGATTTCGTGGAGGTAGTTTCAATATACCTTATGAACAAAGGTATTTTAATAAATTCAATACATATTTATTATAAATAATTAATTTGATTAATTTTTTAATACAATCAAATTAGTTATCTTATTTTTATATTAAACATTGGGATAGTTTATTTGTAATGAATGTGAGAGTGGATGCCACTCCTACATTGGAAGAGGCAGTAGTTTATTCGGTGAATGTGAGGTGCATGGAAAGTTGAGTGGATAACACTCTTACACTAGAAGTGACTCTTTCTTGTCATCTTACATAATTTTTTTTTTTGAATTTTGTATATTAACAAATATTTGTATGCTAATTCTTTTATTAAATAAATAAATAAAAATGGATATATTAAATTAATAATAGTGTCTTAATTTTATTAATATTTTCAAATCCTCAAAAAATAATATATTATTTATTATATTAATATATACATGTTAATTAACAAATATTTCTATCGCAGCCGTCAAAGGTAACCTTAAGTGGTGACTTTTTGTCATTGTCAAATGTATACTTTTAACGGTGATTTTTTTCGTTACTAATAGTTTTAGCGACAATCGTTATAACGTTGACTTTTATATTTTCAACGGTAACTTTAAATTTTTTTTTTGTAGTGCTCCCATTTGACGAACAAGAGTTTTTTTTTTTCAACAGTAATTGAAATCAAATTTTATATTCCTCAACATTAAAAAAAAGAATGGGCATAACTATTCCTTTATTAATACCATTATAAGAGATCATTTAAAAATATCAATTCATGATGTAAGAAGCAATTATTAAATGTGACTCATGAGATTGAAGGAATAGAGATTAATTTAATCAAAGAGGTATGCAATTATCAGGTTGGAACTTATAATCAACAATCACTGTGATTACGTCTCCAACCATTATACTTCTTACTAATTTAATGAATTTAAATTAAACGCGCTATATATATATATATATATATATATATTCCGTTCCTCCACATCATCATCAGCCAGGCTTTACAAGTACCAACGTGGACTTATGCTAAAATAGTTTAAGACACTAATGTATGTCTCCTCAGTCAGATTCTCTCTCAATGTCCCGATTATGTCTGTTGAGGTTAATCTAAGAGCTCACAGTATGATACATCATCGCGCTATTAAAAATTTAAAAATAAATTTAATTCATAGTATAAAATTATTGAGGATTTTGTAATCGCTTTCTAAGCGCTCCTCCTCCCTCAGAGTTTTAAATTGTTGTTTTAGTGTACAACATCGAATTTTTTTGAAACCACATCATTCTAATTGGAGCATCTATGCGAGGTCGAGAAGGATTCAAATATAAATAAAGGATAGAAAAACCCTACCACCACAAAATATTTATTTACAATTTGCTGACCTATCTCAGCTCAAATGAAATATCTTATATTTATCATCACAGTCCGGTCTATTAAAGATCGAGCCAAACATGAATACAAAGGGCGAGGCATCTTTTTTTTTTTTTTCCATTTCTGATTAAATTTTTTTTTTTTCAATTTTTGATTAAAATACTCTGGGGTAAATTTTGACCGTCTAGCTCGATTTTATATCAATATGGACTTCTACATTAGAGTTAAAGAAGTAGGTTCCAAAAATTGGGTTCTTTATTTGAATTTTTTTTTAAAAAAAATACTTTAAATTAAAGTTACTCAATAATTTTATGGTATTGGTTTTCTTTTGCGGTGACTACTCGCCGTTGAAAGTTTTGTCTTTAATGGCGACTTTATGAATAGACTTTTAGCAGTAAATTTTTTGTCACCGCTAAAAGAAGTTTTTTTTTTTTTTTTTTTTGTATAATAGCGTCACCTAATCCATATAGTTGATTCTGTCACACCCCTTTTTGCATAAGGTGCTAAAATGAAAATTTTTCGAAAAATTTAAAAATTTTTAAAACAACTTCTAGATAAAGCCGTTATTTCCATTGGAAATCCAAAAGGGCCAGGTATGATCCTGATTTCAAACTCTAGCTGTAGTTTGAACACACTTTCTTTTTAAAACCGTTCTCTAACTTCATTTACTTCCAAAAGTCTTTTAAAGGCTATTGGTTATCCATTATAGTAACCCTTACTTGGCATGTTTGAGAAGACATTCCCCTCACAACCACATCCTGTTCACCACCTATTATATATAATATTTACGTAGTTAATTACACAACCATAAGCCACCCAGGCTTATATCAAAATAACATTCTTATTGAATTCAAAGCCATACTTAATACGGAAAAAGGGGAAAGGGGTTTTTCTTCTATCTTCATTACACCATCCAACTTTCCCACCTTCTAAGCTTCTCTGTTCACCAACTCCTTGCCCTTTGAGCTACCCGCCTTAGCTATATTTGTTGGAAAGGGAGGGTGAGATTCGAAAATCTCAATAGAAACCACAGTTATTCATATATAAAATTCACAATCATGCAAAAACAAGCCACATGTTCATACGGCATTACACATACGGCTCGAGGTCTCACCTCAATAATCGTGCACATCACATATGGCAAATATATACGGCTAGTGCACATCACATACGACAAATAATACAGCTAGTGCACATCACATACGGCAAACAGATACGGCCAGTGCACATCACATACGGCAAATAGGTATAGCCAGTGCACATCACATAAGATAAATAGATACAGCCAGAGGTCTCACCTCAATAATCGTGCACATCACCCTTTCATAGGTGGCCTAGGGAATCACCTCGTAGGACTTTATCACAGCACGTATAACAAATATGGCACAAACAAGCATGCAGAATTAAATATATGATAATAGGATAAAAAGAGTTTCTACCTGTCTCCCTTCGTTTTTCATTACCTCCTTTGGCAATCCTTCTTTCAGAACCCCTTGGGGTGCTCAGGCAAATGTCGAATCCTAAAGAAAACGTACATGTATAATGTTAATTATATGCTTCTCAAGATTTACTCACTCCTTTCTCCTAACCCCATTTCTACCCCTTTTTACATTATTTTCTTAACTTTTGTTCAACTTAGCTAGAAAGAACAATAAGTAATTTAATTCTTTTCTCAGTTATTTAGCATAGGGCTTTTCATCATTGGAGAACACCCAGACTTTGCAGGGATATAACCAATGACAAGCTCCCTTTTTGAGTCAATCCAATCACCAAGACATGACTTCAAAATAAAATTAATAATTGATTGTTTTACTTCTTGAATACAATTCTCCAATTGCTTCTTACTCCATTATCCTTGTTTAACTATTTAACATAGTGTCTTTTATCACTTAAAGACACTTAAACCTTCCATCACTTCCTTATAATTTTGCCAAATAGTGGGTTTAGATCCAAAATTACTTTCAATTCCATTTGATAGCCTTGCAAAATCTGTCTCAAAATCAGTGGCAATATTACTTTCCATCTAAAATAAATATACAGCCACAAAACTAATTAACTTGAGAGCCTCAACAACAACAAATTTCACCACTAGTCATCCCATTGCATGATTCAACAAACTCTATAATTAGTCATCCCTAAACCATTAAATCCTTCTAATATTGGAATATTATGAACTCCCCACAAATTTTGCAACAGCACCACGCATAACAATCACATATATATATATATATGCATATCTTTCTTCCTCTTGCTTCCAACGACTTTTCACATGCATAAGTATATATATATAAATATATCTAGGCACATATATTCATACACAAACACACGTGCATGAGTGTGTATATATATTTCCAATTATCAAAACTTATTCCAACTTCCAATGTTCAGGGAGTGCTTGCAACCATAAATATTCATATATCATTCATGGACCCACTCATATTGATATTTATATTTTTATATGCATGCACGGACACACCACAGAACTGAAACCAGCACATATATATTCATGCTCTAATCCTAGACTATCAATAACCGAGGCCCCCTGTTTTAACTCATCAATGCCAGCACAACACAGAACGTACAGCTCACCCACTAACTCTAGAAACACCAATACACACACACACACTTATCCAAGGAGCATTGCATTATAGACCAGCAAAAACAGAAAAGAACAGGGAGGATTCTGTGCACACGCTCAACGTCTGAGACCCATGCATATTTAGCTATCCTAACAGCTCAAGAAATCCATTGGCCTTGTATCATCAAGAACACCCGAGACACCCCCTTCAGTTCATCACCGTGAGCGCAAATATAGGGACATGCAGAAACTCACGGACATACACAAAACTGGAACCAAGATATACATATTTCCACATACCCAACTTCAACTTCAGTCCAAAGATCTTTAATATATATATCCTAATTCCAGACTTCACACGCATATATATATAT